>MVJL01009809.1:0-12279 GCA_002156465.1 Macrocentrus cingulum
ACTTTAAAGAACACACTAAGTTGATGTCAGAATTTGACGGGACTCAAAAAACAGTGCCGGTCCAGAGATTCTTACGCGAATGCCGAGAATTGGAAGCATATCGCATTGAAAATGATAAACTAAAAATAATGACGATGATCAGTAAATGTAAAGGCAACGTCAGAGAATCGGTCGTCGCGGTAGAATTCACGACAGTGAAAGAATTTATTGATTTTATCCAACAATACTTTGGGTCAAAAAAGCAATTACCTGATTATCTCGAACAACTATCGAATATCTCTCAAAATCAAGGTGAAAGAGTAGTGTTCTATGGACTAAAATTCCGACGGATTGTCAGCGAAGCAACTGAGCAATTAAAGGCAATTAATCCAGACAAAGCGGACTCAGAAATTTCGATACTAAATTGTATGGCAATCAAGCGGTTTTTGAAGGGCATGAGGCCAGAGCTCACCCCTTACATGAAAAAAATATCGTTCGAAACCCTAGAAGGCGCAGTCCAAGAAGCTGAAAACGCGGAGAAATATGCGGAAGCTTTCGGGGGGGAGAAGAGGCAGGCTTCAAGCCTTGTCATTGAATCAAAACCGGCTCAATCTCGAACTAGTCCAAATCAAAATCTAAATCAAAAGAAAAATGAGGGTAAAGAACAGGATAAACCGAATGCTAACCAAACTGAAGATAAAAAGTGCTATTTCTGCGACCAGTCGGGTCACATAAAAGCGGATTGCGCGAAATTCAAGAACGAAATAAACAAGAAATTTTCCGCGGCCGAACGAGCGGAATATAACTCGAAAGAGTGTCGCTATTGCAAGAAAAACGGTCATTTAATCGCGGATTGTCGAAAAAGAGCCTACAACAAATCGAAAGAGTGTCGCTATTGCAAGAAAAACGGTCATTTAATCGCGGATTGTCGAAAAAGAGCCTACAACAATAGCAAGAAGAACGGACAAGAATCATCAACATCGGGAAACGCCAACGAAACCCCGAGATCGAGCGCGTCTCCGGGAAGCAAGAAGAACGGACAAGAATCATCAACATCGGGAAACGCCAACGAAACCCCGAGATCGAGCGCGTCTCCGGGAAGCAACTAAACTCAGCGCCTAAATCATCGTCATCTCCACTTCCTGTCTCTCGATTCGCATTTTTTAATTTTTCGGACACACAAGGTCTTCTTAAATCACCAAGCAACTAAACTCAGCGCCTAAATCATCGTCATCTCCACTTCCTGTCTCTCGATTCGCATTTTTTAATTTTTCGGACACACAAGGTCTTCTTAAATCACCGGTAGTCGACTATTGTAGAGCTTTAGAGCGTCTTTTAGGTGTTGCCTACAACGAGGACACCGGATCGCAGTTAAACCTAATCAAACGCGACAAATTAATTAACGGGGCAGCAATCGACACGTCCATCGTCTACCAACTATGCGGTGTCTCAAAAATCGACAAGCCATTAACACTAGGTAAGGTCATTATTCAAATCGGAGACATACTGGCAGAATTTCACGTAGTTCCGGAAGATTTTCCATAGTGTCTCAAAAATCGACAAGCCATTAACACTAGGTAAGGTCATTATTCAAATCGGAGACATACTGGCAGAATTTCACGTAGTTCCGGAAGATTTTCCATTGGAAGAGACAGGGATCGTCGGCTCAAATTTATTGAAATCAGCAAACGGAAAAATTGACTACGAAAAGGGTGAATTAACACTAGGAAAATTCAAGATTCCCTTCAAGACAGGGATCGTCGGCTCAAATTTATTGAAATCAGCAAACGGAAAAATTGACTACGAAAAGGGTGAATTAACACTAGGAAAATTCAAGATTCCCTTCCGAAGAGGTGAGAGCGTGGTCCTCCCTGCTCGACAGAAGACCCTAATGTTTATTAGAGTGAAAAATCTTGATATCCTGCACGGTTATTTACCCCGGATCGATATACACGACGGAGTTTACCTCGGTGAAGCCAACAGAAGACCCTAATGTTTATTAGAGTGAAAAATCTTGATATCCTGCACGGTTATTTACCCCGGATCGATATACACGACGGAGTTTACCTCGGTGAAGCCGTCGTCACAAATACGAATGGAATGGCGCGTGTGTACGCGATAAATACACTAGACAAGAATGTTACGTAGTTCCTCTGTACCCTTTCGAGATGAGCGAAGACGAGGGAACCCCAAACGACAGTAAAACATCTGTAGGGCTTGATAATGCTATCCGACCTTGAATCCGACGCAGTAAAATCACTTATTGAAGACTCAGCTGATTTATTTAATCTGCCTGGGGAATTACTGCGGCCCACTAGTGCAGCTACACACCGAATAGAATCCGACGCAGTAAAATCACTTATTGAAGACTCAGCTGATTTATTTAATCTGCCTGGGGAATTACTGCGGCCCACTAGTGCAGCTACACACCGAATTCACACGAAAGACGACGTACCTGTCAATACACGGCAATACCGATATCCACCATCACAGAAAACTGAAATCAACAAACAAATCATCGACCTCCTCAACATGGACATCATTAGACCATCAACGTCTCCTTACAACTCTCCCTTGTGGATAGTTCCTAAGAAGGATGACGCCCAGGGAAACAAGAAATGGAGGCTCGTCATCGATTTTCGCAAATTAAACGAGAAAACGATTGGCGATGCCTACCCACTACCGTTAATCAACGACATCCTGGACCAATTGGGAGGTGCGAAATATTTTTCAATCTTCGATTTGGCCTCAGGATTCCACCAGATAGAAATGCACCCTCCAGATCGACAGAAAACAGCCTTCACGACGCCCCACGGCCATTACGAATTCAACAGGATGCCATTTGGTCTGACAAATGCTCCTGCGACCTTCCAGCGTCTGATGGACAACGTTCTGAGAGGACTCCAAGGGATAGAGATGTTTGTCTACCTAGATGATATCGTTATTTACGCTAGATCCTTGGAGGAACATGCAGCGTCTGATGGACAACGTTCTGAGAGGACTCCAAGGGATAGAGATGTTTGTCTACCTAGATGATATCGTTATTTACGCTAGATCCTTGGAGGAACATGCTATCAAATTCAAGAAACTCGCCGAGCGCCTACGGAATGCGAACTTAACCCTGCAGACTGAGAAATGCGAGTTTCTCAGAACAGAAGTCAAATATTTGGGTCACATAATCTCTGCAGATGGAGTTCGTCCTGATCCGAAAAAGATTGAAGCAGTTTCTGAGTTCCCAATACCCAAGAACCAGAAAAATATCAAAGAATTCCTCGGATTAGCTGGATATTATCGACGATTTATCCAGGACTTTGCTAAAATCTCTCGACCTCTCTCGAAACTCACAAGCAAAAACCTCAGCTTTGAATGGAACGAGGCACAACAAACGGCTTTCGAAACCCTACGGCAAAAACTCTGTGAAGCTCCAATTCTGCAATATCCTGACTTCTCTAAATCTTTTACGGTGACCACAGACGCGTCTGGATACGCGGTTGGAGCCATACTATCTCAAGAATCCGAATCCAGAGCAGAAAACATGATCTCTGCGGCCTCAAGAGTTTTAGACAAGCACGAAATCAACTATTACGCGGTTGGAGCCATACTATCTCAAGAATCCGAATCCAGAGCAGAAAACATGATCTCTGCGGCCTCAAGAGTTTTAGACAAGCACGAAATCAACTATTCTACGATAGAGAAAGAGATGCTGGCCATCGTCTTTGCGTTGAAAGCGTTCAGACCCTATTTATATGGCAGAACCTTCACTCTAGTCACGGATCACAGGCCATTGGAGTTGAAAGCGTTCAGACCCTATTTATATGGCAGAACCTTCACTCTAGTCACGGATCACAGGCCATTGGTGTGGGTAAACACAGTAGACAACCCGTCTTCGCGCATCATGAGATGGAGAGAGAGGCTACGAGAATTCGATTACAAAATCATGTATAAGCCCGGAAATGGTGTGGGTAAACACAGTAGACAACCCGTCTTCGCGCATCATGAGATGGAGAGAGAGGCTACGAGAATTCGATTACAAAATCATGTATAAGCCCGGAAGGATAAACTCAAACGCTGACGCGTTATCTCGAAATCCAGTGGATCGACCCCAGGCCACTATCCTTCCAATCAAAATCAAATGGCGAAACTCTAAAGACTCAGACGCCCCACGTGCTGGAATAGCACATCGAAATCCAGTGGATCGACCCCAGGCCACTATCCTTCCAATCAAAATCAAATGGCGAAACTCTAAAGACTCAGACGCCCCACGTGCTGGAATAGCACGACTCAGATCCTCATCTTCAGGCTCCGATAGGATTCACAAAATCGCTAAATTGGTGGAAACAAACACGTGCTGGAATAGCACGACTCAGATCCTCATCTTCAGGCTCCGATAGGATTCACAAAATCGCTAAATTGGTGGAAACAAACGCTGACTCATCCGATGCTAGCAACGAGAGCAGCTCAGACGACGATATGCAGATTGACGACTCCGTAATAAACCGAACTATCCTTGGAATGGAAACCGACGATTGGACTGATCACCCAGTCGATCATAACGTTCAGAAGGAGAAACAAGGTACAAAAACGGAGAGTAATAAACCGAACTATCCTTGGAATGGAAACCGACGATTGGACTGATCACCCAGTCGATCATAACGTTCAGAAGGAGAAACAAGGTACAAAAACGGAGAGATTGCCAAGAAGCAAATTCCCGCTGAGACGCTCGAAACGTCGGCAACGTTTTAACCCAATCAAGAAAGATTCTGACCCATCAGAAGACTCTGAAGACGAGAGGAAGCCTACAGAAAAGCCTACAGAAAATCCTACAGAAAATCCTACAAGAAATACACGTGATCCTACAGAAAATCAAACGGAAAATCCTACAGAAAATCAAACACGGAATCCTACAGACAACCAAACAGACAATCATTCAGCAAATCTTACGGAAACACCAATCAGAAAATCCCACGGAAAGAGAACTACAAAGGAAGCTGCGTTCACTCCGTCACCCGACACCCGAGTGAGACGTAGACTGAGCAATGTGACTCTGCCATCTCCAATTCTGGGAAGAGAAGAGATTCCAAGGGTACATCACGGCCCTACGAAAGGACAATTCATGCCTCAGCTCCATTCTTCAGTGATCCAGACTCCAAATCTCGATGATGAAAAAGAGAACTACAAAGGAAGCTGCGTTCACTCCGTCACCCGACACCCGAGTGAGACGTAGACTGAGCAATGTGACTCTGCCATCTCCAATTCTGGGAAGACAAGAGACTCCAAGGGTACATCAAGGCCCTACGAAAGGACAATTTATGCCTCAGCTCCATTCTTAGCAATGTGACTCTGCCATCTCCAATTCTGGGAAGACAAGAGACTCCAAGGGTACATCAAGGCCCTACGAAAGGACAATTTATGCCTCAGCTCCATTCTTCAGTGATCCAGACTCCAAATCTCGATGATGAAGCAGTATCAAAGGGCAAAATGCAGACAAAAAGATCTCAAGTTACGAAATCAACAAGCTCCATTCTTCAGTGATCCAGACTCCAAATCTCGATGATGAAGCAGTATCAAAGGGCAAAATGCAGACAAAAAGATCTCAAGTTACGAAATCAACCTCAGAACCTCAAAAGATGGTAGTCGAACCACGAAGATCACCGAGAATACGGAAACCAACTAGAAAATGCCCTTGTTGCCTGGGTGACACCGAAAAACATACAGAAAACCAAAATCGTGGTAATAAACCGGTCGAAATCAAAAAGAAATCAAACGAAAAGAACCTCAAACTCTCAGTCATCCCGGAATCTCTTGAAAACATGAATAAATCGCAAGACAAAAAGGCAGAACTATCTCAGCCAAGGAAAATAAATCTCGAACTCTCGGCAATCACAGAAGCTACCGATAAATCTCAAGAAATCAAAGTGCATCAAAAATCGGACACTCAACAGAAACTCATCGAACTCGACAGGAACTCGACACCTGAACCAGACCCGGTTCCAGAACCTCCAGCATCAAAAACGGTCGAAATCTCAGAAATCAAGGAATTTGCAGAACCACTTAATTTCTACTCCCAACGCGGAGCTCTCGACGACTATTCGGAACCCTCAATCGAACAAACTCCCGAGAAAGGTGAAAAAACTCCCAACGCGGAGCTCTCGACGACTATTCGGAACCCTCAATCGAACAAACTCCCGAGAAAGGTGAAAAATCGAACTCACCTGAACCGGACATCTCAAGAAAATCATCAGAAAACGAAGAAAATGCTAATCAAGAAAGCTAACAGACCTACAGTTTGGGAAACACACAAGACTCTTACGGAATTTTCCCATCATTCAACCCGGAAATTGTTCCTGAACAGACATCTGAGGAAGAAAATACACGGAATCGCTCGAACATCAACGAAATCACTCCCTTACCGGAACCGATGGTCAACGAAAATTTCAAACTGTTCGAAACACGAGATAATCTGGAAATGAGGAAAGACAATTACGTAGTTTTCATTTCAACGGCTGGAAAGGTACTCGACGACATTGGCCAAATATGGTACAAGGCTGGACTGTTGAAAAATATCCGACCAACATCCAGACACAAAATCGGCAGCGTCATTGAAACGGGGAATGCACGACGAAAAATCTATGCACTCGTTACTCACGTGGAAGAAAGAAACTCCCTTCAAGAAATCAATTTCATCAAGGCATTTAAGAACCTAAAGGAAATCCTCAACGAAGCAGGTAGCAAATCATTCAGTCTCTCACAGAAAAGAAGCTGTGTCCAGGCCAACGCATGGTCCCGGCTGACAAAATTGCTCAGGAATATTTACTCGGACTCAGAATTCACGATAACTATCTGCCAAGACAGGGTCAGCATCCCGGACTCGAAAGAGAGAGAGCTAATACTGAAGGAAAATCACGATTCACCGCAAGCTGGTCACAAAGGGGTCGGAAAGACATACAAACGGATCCGAGAACGGTTTTACTGGGAAAATCTTAAGAAAGATGTCGAAGACTACGTCTCTAAATGCATTAGTTGTCAGAAAAAGAAACTTGTCCGTAACAAAACTCGTCAACCAATGATAATCTCAGATACTTCAGCATAGATCTTCGATAAAGTGGCAATGGACCTCGTGGGACCACTTGAAGAGTCGAAAACGGTTACAAATACATCCTCACGATGCAAGACAATCTCTCTAAGTACAGCCTGGCTATCCCTCTGCAAGGCTGCAAAGCTGACGAGGTCACGAAAGCGATAGTCCAGAATTTCATCTGTTATTTCGGCTGTCCAAAAGCTTTTTTCACTGACCAAGGAGCTCAATTCACTGGAAGTCTAATGAGAAGAGTCGCTAAAGCATTTAAGGCACGGAGGATCACGACTACAGCATTCCACCCTCAAGCAAACGGGTCTCTCGAACGCAGTCACCAGATTCTTGCCGATTACCTCAAACACTACACTGTGAAAAATGATTGGGACCAGTGGTTATCCTACGCCACTCTGGCATACTACAGCAGTGTGCATGAATCCACCGGACACACACCTTACAAAGTTGTGTTTGGAAAGGATCCAAGGATGCCATCCGAGTTTCCATCTATGGACAATCTCGAAACTTACGACAACTTCGTGGAAACGCAGATCCAAGAACTCATTAACCTCCGAGAAAACGCTAGGAAAAATCAGGAGTAATCTAAAGCCAGAAGCAAACTGTACTACGACAGAAAGGTCAAGGAAATTAAATTCGAGATTGGTCAGAAAGTTTACGTAATCAAAGAACCTAAACACGGGAAACTCGACGATAATTATAAAGGCCCATTCGAAGTCACAAACGTGTTCCCAGAGTCAAACAATATTGAAATCGAAATTGAGCACGATAAATACAAAATAATTCACGCTGACAAAGCTCAACTCGCTAAATAACTTCTGTTACAGGATGCATTTGGCTACATGGCTGTTACTACTGACACTCTGGCACCCGTACGTGAGCTTCATAGGGTATGACTGTCAACACACCTCAGGGAAAGTAACGTCAATCTCATTGAAATCAGTCGCTGACTGTGAAATCCCTATCAAGTCTCCAAAAACTCTACAAACTAATATACAACTCGTTCAAACGGGAACTTACGGAACGGTACACATCAGGCAATGCAAAATCGAGACCAGCCAGAGCGTTTTCTACTGCACATGGAACTCTCACGCGAGCGCAGTCAAAAATGGCTACCTGAACTACATCACGGAAACCTCTAGAGATGGATGTGAGAATATACACCTTACCAAGGTGCACAACGCGTTCAATACCATCATCACAGACCTGAAAGGTAACACTACAAACACGAGAGTTACTTCTGATAACAAATTTTATTTAAAATCAGACATGACAATGAAATAATTAGATGGTAAATAATACATCAGTAGAAGCACATATTATAACGACGTATTTTTTATTCATTTCGTTAGGTTCGATCAATACAAATTATGTGCGCACAAATTTAATATCCACCTGTCGAAGAGATTCACCAAGAAAATATGAATCCAAATCTAGCAAATCAGCGAGCTGGATTAGGAGCGGGAAATGCAGCGCAACATGATGAAATTTGGAACATTGACGATGATAGTCATCTGTTTGGGCCTGACTTCAAACCTGAGATGGTACGTACGGTTATGTGTTTAATTGATACATTATTTGTAATTATTATAACAAATTTTTGTATGTTAAAATGCTCGTCGTAGATTTTGGTCTCTAAATTTTATACGTTTTTCAATGCTGCCAATATAAAAAAAGCCTGTTTTAGCAAGTATTTTTTTCGGCAAATGATAAACTGGATATATTAGTAGATTTTAATTTTTAATTAGTAGATTTTAATATATAGGCATGTGTATATTCGCTACCAAATAATTTATTCTAACAATTTCAATCATATCCATAGATACTTTTGCAAGATGATATCTACTGTCGAAGCGGGGTGCTGAGAACTGCCGTCACCTCAGCAACAGAAGCAAGTCACATTGCCCGCAGAATTCTGGAAGGGGTCATTAAAAAAGAGGTACTTCTTCGTTGTACGTTGACAGGACAAGCGCCAAGGGCCCAAGGAAAAGAGCGCCAAGCTGAAGAGGTCATCGCAATGCACCAACGAGCACGAAAGGCTATTATAGGTAAATGATTAAATAATTCCGCCAATCTCGGTACATTTCTCAACTGATTGCATAAGATAAATGTCTTGTATGTTCCTATTTAAGGATATGCCAAGAGGATTGCCGAAAACAAGGGTTTAACTGTCAATTCGGATGTGGCTATCAAGAGATCGCTGGGACAAAAACTCATTGAGATAAAAAACCGAGAAAGGAAGAAACGCACACAGCCATGGTTGCTGAATTGAAACAAGGAGTCCAATTTTCACTAGCTGGACATCGAATCGAGCTGTATATTCCTCCAAAGAAATACATTCCATTTTATTCCCATAACGAATAGCTGCACTGTTGACTGTTTTTCTACTCACAAAGCTTTGCAGTAGCTTCGATACATCCTCTTTACATCTAATCCGAATGGAATGGGCTTTTGTACTTGCAGATATTCTAATCATCCGTGCGTCGTGCCAATCAGAAGACCTGCTCTGATTTTGTGTCTTTAGACACAAATCAAAGGCCTCAGCCCTACTTATGGCAATTTTCACTCATAAAATGCCCTCAAATCGTCATTGGACAAATCTAATACCTTGGAATATACGGGGCTTTCCTGTGAGTGAAGGAAAAGATTCTCAATACAAACTTTTCTGACTTCTTCAGCGTTTTTTCCTTGTTCGGAAAGTTGAATAGTTTGTTGACTGGGGCCTTCTAGTTGAACTTTTTTTTATGAGCTAAATATGTCGAAATTGCACAAGGGTGGCTGGGGAAATCTGCTTCTGTGATTTCCTTAAAAACTTCAACCTCAACCTCGACTTGTGGATCTGACTTGGACTTCTTATCACGGTAATGCTCACTAATTGCTATTGGTTTGGCGTATTTATTTTTCCCCAATTGACTACTCGACGGCCTGCCCCATTCTTGTTCAAGGCTGGTCTGTGTCGAACTCCGGTCGGAATTGATGTAGTAAATCAATGCAGAAATATGTTTGCATTTTTTGCCATGTTTTGATGAACAGGTACAATTAATTTCCAAGATATTTCTGCATCCGCTGGTGATCTAAAAAATTAATGGCATGACAAAGTAAGCAGGGTGTCCGTTGAACTTGATTCGGACCATAAAAAATAATTTTATACTCACCAGAAGCTCGACTTTATAGGGTGGCTTAGTCACCGATGTTTGTCTAATGACATATCCATGGATAACTCCAATCTCTAATTCAGGGGATAATCGCTCTTCAACTCCTACAACATGAGAGGATTTGACGAGAGCTTCACCCTTTTTCACGCCGGATGGATTAAAATTAATTTGGTGTTTTATTGCTAAAAAACCCGATCTTGTGATGATGTCCATCATAAAACCATTTAAAAACAAATACTGCCTCACAACCTCAATCCTACATTTAGTGCGAGATTATGCTACGGGTGGCGCCACATGTTTTCTTGCCCATAGCGAATAGCGAATCGAGTCAAATACTGAAAATACTATTCGGGTGAATGGCGTGAAAATTCAAACCACTGTATAACTTCTAGGTAGACATTCTGGGGGTAATTTAAAAAAATGGTTTTACTACTGATTATAGTGATAAATTAATATTTATTATTACGTGCTAGTGTTACATCTCAGGAGCCCTCTCCTAAGTGCTCTCAACATTAGTATAAAAGAGCATTCAAATTCAATCCAATAGTATATACGCGGTTGGAATATTCCGAGAGCTATTTCTATCTCACTCGCACTCTTAACGCAACAAAAAACTGAAGGTTGAACAACCACAGTACACAATAAGGGCCGGAACTCACTATTCTATTTCTTCCGAAAAACTAGATAAATCCAGTATATTCCGACGATACCAGATAAGACACGTCAAGCCACATGCATCGCAGCGACAACTGAGTCACGGCTCGCCCTGATTGGTCCGCACACCTCAGGCGACAGCGCACGAACGGCGTGCCCGATGACTCCCCGGGCACACTTGACTCACTCGTTTCTCCGCAAGCAGTCGAACTCGTAAGAATCAAAAGAAAACTCACTTTCATAAAATATTGGCGACCGCGTTTCCATTCGTTTTACAATTCAACTCAGAAAATCTCTCGCTTGCCTGTTTGCGTGGCAACCCCCGAGTGAAACCCCCTTTAATTCCTGATTAATTAATTTTTCATTCGAGTCAGTGTTCGAATCTCGCGCCAGCACAAGAGGAAGGACAGTTTGCAGTTTCTCCCAAGAGCTGCAAAGGGCCAGCTGGCCGGGTCATAACAATTGGTGGCAGCGGTGGGATTGAGGGAGAAATTGCAAGGATTCAGACGCAGAAATCAAGGTCAACCTCACGTTAATCAGTCTACACCACCAAGTAAGTCCTCAAAATGAATAGAACCGACCCTATGGACATATCAACGAATGCCCAAGCAGTCGCTACCGCGATTCAAAGTAATCTCGACATGAGCAATTTAAATAACTCGATTCGTACAGACTACAAAGAACACGCTAAACTAATGCCAGAATTTGACGGTACTTTTAAAACGATACCAGTACAGAGATTTGTGCGCGAATGCTGAAAACTAGACGAATACCGTATCGAAAATGAGGGATTGAAAATCATGACAATGATTAACAAATTCAAAGGCAACGTTCGAGACGCAGCTGTCGCGGAAGAATTCACAACAGCTTAAGGATTCATCGATTTTATTCAGCAATATTTCGGGTCAAAGAAACAGCTAACTGATTACCTAGACCAATTATCGAGCATTTTCCAAAATCACGGGGAAAATTCATCGATTTTATTCAGCAATATTTCGGGTCAAAGAAACAGCTAACTGATTACCTAGACCAATTATCGAGCATTTTCCAAAATCACGGGGAAAAAGTCGTTTTCTACGGATTAAAATTTAGACAAATCGTCAGCGAAGCTTCAGAACAAATAAAAACTATCAACCCAGACAAAGCGGACTCGGACATCTCGACATTAAAATACGGATTAAAATTTAGACAAATCGTCAGCGAAGCTTCAGAACAAATAAAAACTATCAACCCAGACAAAGCGGACTCGGACATCTCGACATTAAAATGTATGGCTATCAATCGGTTCTTCAAAGGCTTGAGGTCCGACCTCACCCCGTATATGAAGACAATTTCGTTCGAAACCCTTGAAAACGCGATACGAGAAGCAGAAAACGCGGAGAAATTCGCTGAAGCTCTCGGGGG
>MVJL01009813.1:0-28298 GCA_002156465.1 Macrocentrus cingulum
AAAAAAAAAAAAAAAAAACAATTACGTTGAAATATGAAAATTAATTATTTCTTGTAAAATGGAAATTTCGCTTTAAAAAAATCAGTCATTCAATTAAAAATTTAATTGAAGTTATATTTAACTGATGATTATTTTTTTTTTTTGCTCAATTAATATAGAAATATTTTTTAACAGATAGAAAAAAAAACGAGTGAATTGTCAATTGTAGGGTTGAATAAAATTCCCAGCATGTCAGCAATATTTTTCAATATTGATTTTCTCGCATGAAATATCTATTGCTACTGAATATACGAGCAAAAAAAATATTCACAGTGAGAAATAATCAAAACCTCCATCGATATATACTCTCAATAAAATTGAGGTCATCTATACGTAGGAGCAAAAGCGTGAGAGTGCCGGATATTGTTCAGTGTAATCGTACTTCGGGTGGAAGGAATGCACAAGCACGCAGGAAGCATGAAAATCACCAGGAAAATTCAGCTCTATTCATCCCTTTCCCGACCCAACACAAGTTTCTTTTTTCTTCTTACACGCAAAACAAGTAAGTAGTATGAAAACTGTACCAAACATCATGGCATCCAAAATTTTGGATATCCGGAAAAACTAATCCTTTAATATTTCATTGAAAAAAAAAAAAAAAAAACACAAATTATCGTTAAAAAACGCCAATATCTCAAAAAAAAATTTTTTTTATCCACAATAAAATCCTTTTATACAGCCCATCAAATCTCAACAAACTCATAAAAACAAATACAATAACCCTAAATCACTATTTTCACGAAATATAACGTGAAATACCAAGTTAGCTGTCTCTACCAGCAAATTTACAGTGGAATATTCAACTTAAAACTGATGAAATTACCGTTGAAATGGCGATTACTCCCGAGATAATATCTTCAGGAATGCTCTTAAATCTTCATGAAATCACGCAGGATTTCACGTAATATCGCTCTAAAGCACTTGAGGCATATAGTTGTTCTATACACCGACATTTACGAGAACATCTTGAGAGCCGTAGAGCATTACGAATGATAAATAAGGGTGAAAAACCTCATAATTCAATCGAAAAAGCGTATTATGAATGAAAAAAAAACTCACCATGAGCCATTGGTCCAGCAGGGGTGTCAGAACCAACGAGTGGCCATCAAGAATAAATGTTCTTAGATGTTATGAGACCCAGTCCCCAATGTGTGCTATGTTTTTTCCACTTTTTTCCTCTTACGTCTCAACAACATAAACTGTCGCTAGATAAACGTGTCACAAGGGATTGCCATCGAGATTTTCTGCTGCACAAGCCATTCGTAGAAAACTCTCTCTGCAGTTTGTTATTTCTTCCGCAATGAATCGTATCTGCTGCCAAAACTAGAAAATTTTAAATTTACGAATTAGCTCAACTCGTGTGTAAGATAAAATTTACTATATACTGAAATGACCCATCATTTAAATTTATTTTCGGCATTCTATTGAACAAATAGTAGGTGAAACAAAACGTGGAAGTAAAGTGATGTGTAACACGAGACATTATACACAGAACGCGAGCATTGTGTATTTTATTTGAATTATTGCCGCCTATTTTGCCAGCTGGCTATAAAAATATATTCAGAATGCGCCAGTAAATTCTTCATGTGTACAACAGTACACACGTCCAACAAACATATATCCGGCTAATAACCCTATTTTTAATCCACTAATAAAACTATTCTCGCGACCTGAAAACACAACAAATACAGCGTTAACTAACCTCAAATGACGTTGCTCCATGTGAACAGAACAAAAGAGTGCTTACGAGGACATAAACGGAGCCCCAATTTCTTCGAGCAGTCGACAATTGTCTCGTCAAGTGTGCCTTTTTCCCCACGAAATAAGGTTAGGATTATATAAAAAAAAAAAAAAAGAAAAAAGAAGAAAAAAAAAAGTCGAATATATAAAAATGTAAAACACAAATATAACAAAATTGACTACAGATCGGTAATTTTTTTTTGTCTTTTTTTTTTATCGTGACTGAAGCATCGCAGCAACCCTCGAAGACGTTCTAAATATTCTAAATACATAATTTTCTGGAGGCATCGGCTTTCGGTTGCGACGCTCACACACACCCCTACCCATGTCGCACGCCGTGAATTCGTGGAAGACGCGCCGGCGCGCGCACCGTCGACCATCGCATCAGCTCTAGCTTCAGCGACACTTGACGGCCACGCGCGCTGCCTAGAGGGTGGTCTGTCGAGTGTATAGCTCTGGAATTTTCGCGCGTCATGTCCGCAATCATGATTAAATCGCGATTGAAAAAAAAGTTTAAATGTAAATTGATCGATTAAACATTATGTATCCGTCGGTAAAAACAGTGACGATAAATTATTCGATTTTAAATTATCCCTCACGACAATTTCAAATTGCAAGATGAAAAATCCTCAAGTCAATTAACCAGAAGAAACCGTAAAAATACCGGGCAGCACGATGAACCTGTCGAACGATACGTGGCTACCAAACGAAACGGACTACCGATGTGGTCCAGGGCTGCAATCCTTTCGCGAGGAGTACATCAAGGTGCACGGCTGGGCAAGTTTGGTCGTTTGCATCTTTGGATCTATTGCAAACACGCTGAATATTGCGGTTCTATCACGGCGAGAGATGTGCTCGCCCACAAACACCATCCTAACCGGTCTGGCGGTGGCTGATTTGTTGGTTATGATGGAGTACATTCCGTACGCGAGCCACGCATACTTGTACCACCGATCGCGACGAGATCGCTTCACGTACGGATGGACGGTATATGTTTTTTTTCATTCTCTCTTCACACAGGCGTGTCATACAGTGTCAATTTGTCTGACAGTGATTTTGGCAGTTTGGCGATACATTGCCGTGGCGCATCCGCAACGAAATCGCGAGTGGTGCAGCTCGGAGAGGACGTGGATAGCCATAGTATCATCCTACATTGTATGTCCGTTAATTTGTTTACCGGTATACTTCACAACACGTGTAGTGTCCAAGGAAGTGGTCCTGAACTTGGATGGCAATGCGATGAATCTGAGTGACTTAAACTCCAGCGACGTGCTGATAAATGAAACCCTTTGGTTCGTTGATCACACGGAAACAATGAAGAATAACAAAGTATTGTTCAACTTTGTTGATGTGTGGGTTTACAGTGTTGTGATTAAATTGATTCCTTGCGCTGCATTGACGGTATTGAGTCTGCGGCTCATTTGGGCACTTATGGAGGCCAAAGAAAGACGCAAATTGCTGACGACCAAGTCACTCGGGCCGGCGGATGATGCCAAAGTCGTGGATGCCAATAACTATGAGCCGAAACGTGGAAAAAAGAAAAAATCATTGAGAATTTTGGAAAAGGAACGACAAACTGATCGAACTACAAAGATGCTTCTGGCAGTTTTACTACTTTTTCTGCTTACTGAGTTTCCGCAAGGTGTCATCGGTCTGCTCAGCGGAATTCTCGGCTCAGCATTCTTCAGAACATGTTATATTCAGCTGGGTAAGTTGGTTTCTTCTTACAAAATATTTTACGACAAAGTTGAAGATTTTTTTCCCCCGTCAACTTTTCCGAGTCTTCTTGGCCGTTTGAGATCTAAAAATAAACAGAACATTTAAATTAGTCGAGTTGCAAGTTGAAGGGACGTTGTTAAGAACTGTTAAGTGGGTTCAATTAAGAGTTTGGTTAATGGAGGAAATATTCGAGTGTATTTTCGACATTAAATTGAATGCTTGGGTCGATTAATGTGACTGATATGTGATTTGTCGATGGTTTCGTGACTCGAAGTGGCAATTTGGTATATACAGTAAGGCTTACATCAAACATTAAGCTCGTCTTGCAAAGAACTTTTTCATGAGTCACACGTGAAATACATGGGGGAGAAAAACTCGCGCAGGAAAAAGAAGAAGAGGAAAAAAAAAGTTTTTCTTTCTTCTCCCCTTGCTATGCTTACTATCTCAAATTCCTCACATACTACCGGGTATATATCGCCTTCACCAACAACTGTTGCCCACTTTCTATCTACAAGTGCTCCTGGTTTTTCCCTTGAGATATTTTCTGATGAGTGGAATCGACGGATCGAAATCCGAAGAGACGCTCTAACGCAATAAAAATACGACCAGTCCAAGTCCAATTTGATTTTTCTATTTATCTTTCATTCCGCCTACGTATCTCTTTTCTTTCACCGTCATCATATGAAAATTATTAACCCATGGAAATATAAATTTTAACGAAAAACAAAAAAAAAGAGTTTTTTTTTACATGAATATTTGATGTTGGATTTTTTTCGAGATTAAATTTCACTCACAGTATTATTTTGCAAGGCGGAAAAATATCCAATACTATCATCAGCGTATAGATTATGAATTGCACGGCGATTGTGGTCAAAGAAAAAAATTATACCAGATGTTATTTTAATAAACAAAAAAATTATACATGTTCATTAAATAAATTATAGTCATGCAAAAAGATTATAAAAATTTTTAATATTCCTTTGTGATTAAAAAAAAAAAAATAGCTTTCGCCAAAGCTTAAAATCGTTTAATATTTTATTGAAAAAAAAAAAAAAAAAATTCATAAAAATGAGGGAAAAAAATTCGATAATATATTTCAATTTAGCTCACCCGTATGTAAAGCAACTAGGGTGATTTTTCGATGCAAACCACGTTTTTTTTTTTTTTTTACAAGCAGCAGATTTACTTGAATGTCACTTTAATGGGAATATAGTTTAATGTTAGGCAAAAATTAATAAAATAGCAGTATGCTAAAATTCGTACTCAGTGCACTAAACAACCGTACTCACCGAAAGCCCGTGAAGAAATGACAGTTTACGTGGAAAAGTCCGGTAAGCTCGGCTTAATTGCTTTTTGATATCTCTGACGTGTGCTGATGTCAGTAAAAAATCAATACTGTCGACGTTTCGCCCACGTTAGTCAGTTCTTCTCGAGCTTTTAATCGAAGCAGACGTGTCAATAAGGCACGCAGTGAGTAAAACATTTTGTACATTGCTATTTTTATAAATTATTCGCTAATTAGTTCATTATTTAAGAAAATTCATTAAATATCAATATGAAAAAGTAAAAATTCCAGTGTAGATCGTCCAACTATTTGATAAAATCGACGTTTTTTTTTTTTTCTTTTGTGAAAATCACTTACGTTTTATGTGAAAAACGTCGTCTTTTCCGATACAAATGCGTGATTTCACTGGAATATCACTTAACAACATGTTTTAATATTATGCAAAAAATAAACAAAATGACAATATGCCAAAATTTTCACTCAATATACTCCTTGAGACGTTTACACTCACCGAAAACCCGGGCGAAACTGAAAATTTTCGTGGGAAAGTCCGTTGAGCCTGACTTTTTCGATAATAACTTTATTACTTTTTGATATCTCTGTGACGTATACTGATAAGATAGCAAGCAGTGAAAAATCAATACTTTCGACCACGTCAGTCAGTTCGTCCCGGGCTTTCAATCCGTGCAGACGTGTCAAGGCACACAGTCCGTAAAACATTTTTTACATTGCTATTTTTGCAAATAATTCGCTGATGAATATATTATTTAAATAAATCCATCATGTATCAATATAAAACGACATAATTTCCGGTAAAAAAAAAAATTTTCAACCGTATTTAGTCGATATTATGAAAATTAAAAAATAAAATATGATAACCAATGTGAATATTGTTAAAAATTTCAACACAATGGAAGCGAGGGGAGTGTCAAGTTGTGTTGTGATGGTGTCTTTATCCTCTAAGAACTAGTGTAAACTATCTCTAGAGTAACTGGAGCGTCATTGTGAGTAAAATAGAAAAAAAGTATAGTAGTACGCGAGAAGAAGTAAATGACAGCTGGAAACACCTGCCTATACTCTTTTACTCACTTAAAACTTTGGCCGTTGTGAAAATTTAAGGCATGCAGAGTAATAAAAGTATACAGCATATGCAAGTATGTATACACTGTAGATCGGACATCCGAATGTCATTTTATATCGAATTATCGATTTTTTTTACTTCTTTATTCACACTCTCTACCATATCTATACAGTTCTTTCCTTCTCGCCTGCTCTTGCGGTTTTACAACTGCTATATACGCGCCCGGCTTCATCTTGCAAGACATCGTAGAGTTTCCTTCGTTTTATTGGCGAAAATTTATGTACAATGCGGCAAAACATTGTGCGCAGCGGATTGTAAAATGAAAAACCATATTATTTTACGGTATTTTTGTTATATACCTAGAAATGAAAGAAAAAATCTATAAACGCAAGAAAAAAAAAATTATAAAATTATGAAAATAATCGAATTTATTAGTTAAATTGCATTATATAATTAATTAACGAATAATTGAAGATTAATTACGTCATTTTTCGCTAATAACAGCATTATATAATGTCATTTTACTCAGAATAAATAATGAAATTGAAAGTTATTGTCAATTAATCTTATATTAAGGGTTAAAGTGATAAAAAAAAATTTTTTTTTTTTTCAATGTATTGAATTTTTTTATGGTTTTTCATAAAATTTTAGAGTTTTTACAGTGTTTTTTTTTTTAAGTCTATTATAAATAATGTCTCGTTTTTATACAAAAAAATTTGAAATTTTGTCTTAGACTTGAGAAAAAAATTTTTTTTTTACATTTTTTTTTAGTTTTAAATAAATTGAAAATTAATTAAGAATTTTTAATTATAAAAATTGAAGCTTCAAAAAAAATATTAATATCAAATTGATACGGGTTTAATATTTGTAAGCTGAATATTAGATAAAAACAGTGGAGTTTTTGGTTGTATTGGAATCTCTCGCGGTACACAATGTGGCTAAATAATTTCTGGCCACATAAAAATACTCGATACGCCACACATGTACTATATCTCTTTATATACTACCTTCGAACACGCCATTCGCGCCTTTTTATAGGTATAATAGTGCAACCGAGAAAATATATTTATCCGAATTTTCACGCATTCAACTGTAGGTGTGAATAACGCGAACAAAAGCGCCAATCAATGGCATTAAAAATTATTTTATCGCTCTCATTCACTATTTATAATCCATATGTATGTATAAGAATCGATTTCGCAAAAAATAGATAAATAAAATGAACAAACAAACAAAAAAACATTATAACAATTTACAATAAAAAAAAAATTTTTAATCTTAAAAATATTTTCATGAACTAAATATTCAAAATTTCAAGAAAAAAAAAAATTATTACAAACTATTAGAAACATTCTATTGAAATTTTCTTAAAGTCAGCAATTATAGTATTTTACCTTAAAAGCAACGAAAAATAATATTTAAAAATTAAAAAAAAATTTACATCCTAAATTTTTTAATGCTTAAAAAACCTTGTTTCAGTAATTTGCCAACAAAAACCAATTTTTCCCTTCAATTTATTGGATATCTTTTATTTTTTTCAAATCCTAAATAAAAAAAAAAAAAAAACATTTCTCCAAAATAAAAAACGTATTTAATCGAAAAAAAAACTAGTAAAATAAAAATCCCCCTTATTAACCATCTCTAAAAAATTGAAAAACCTTAAAAAAAAAAAAAAATTTATTAAACCCGAAAATCAATTACAACTCCAAACAAAATTATAAAAAAATGCAATTAATAATAAATAAAAAATTGCTAGAAAAAAAAAAAATCAAATTACATTTGTATTTTGACATGATTCCAATTTGCTATTAGCTCAAAGAGGTAATGGCTGATGTTAGTATAAAAAAGAGAGTGTCCGAAAAGGGTGGAAATACACGCGCCAATGGAGCAAGCGAGGTATAAAACGAACGAAATTAGAAAAAAAAATAACCCAGGAGGAAAAACAGCCAATAAAAAGAGAGGAAACCATTAGTGTATCTGCTCTAATATACGATATCATCTTAACAACTTTTTTTATCACCATTAAAGCCAGTCAGACAATTGTTGTTGCACTTAACACACCGAAAATTCCCCTAATTTCACCTCAATCAACCACATACTCTTTCATTCATTAAAAATATCACCACGTCATTTACACTAAACCAATCTAATACAACCTAATTTTCAGATCTAAATCATTTATTTGAATTACTCAGTGTTTTAACTAACCTGCACAAATGCACGTTTCTCCTATATATATACATTTAACCAACTCTCAAGTTGTTGAACTATCAATTTATGTTGGTGGCTTGGCATGAAAACACACCTTTGGTTACATTAGTGACCTTTGCGTGACGGTTAATGACCGAAACAATGTCCTCTGCAACACACTACATCACTGCATCATATCTAAAACGCCTAACTAAAACTTATTGTAGTATTCAAACTTTTATACACACACAAATCAAAAGAAAAACGCTCGAATAAAGCACCCAGGTGTTTTGTTTATCATTCATATAAGGGCGGATTTACGTGAGCTAGAGGGTTATTTTAGTCCCGGATAACATGACATATTATTCGCATGAAAAAAAAAAAAATACGTGAAGCATATGTACCCATATATAAAAAAAAAAATTGAAATGTTTGAAATATAGAGCTCCTCGGTTTTACTTGTAAATTTCTCAGTAAATTTATCCTTGCTTCCTTTTCTCATATCGCCCATTCTCTTCCGGCCAATCCTGAATATATAAACTTCCTCAAAGTACAATAATAATATTTGTTGGTTGGAAAATAGACTGTTTAAACATAAAATATATATTGTTAAGTTTAAATATATATCCAGCTAACAATAACCATTAAATACATTTTAATGTAAGCATTTTGTAAATATTGAAATGCTTTTACGCTTAATTGTTCATTTTATAGACTTGTTTTATCTACGCTTTTACGAAAATAACATCACACATTTTAGTCGAGAACTATAGCATTTACACGCCCGCTTCGCTAAAAGAGCTACTTATTTTATTAAGTTTTTTTGTGGCTGATGGTTCAAAATGACGACAGGGGTTGGCTGATTTTTTCTGGGTGTTTTTTAGATCCTAAAGTACCTTTTAATCAATTGTCATCACGAGGCAAAACGTTTAATATTGTATTATATGACTCTTTCTCATGAATTTAGGATTTAGAGGGTGGTCAATAGTCATAAAATGACGCTAGATGACGCTAAATTTTTTCGGGTGTTTTTGGGACTGTGAACTAATTGTAGAAAAAATATTATCGACAAGCAAAACATTAAACACTATATTTTATAATTATTTCATATAAATTTGAGGTTTAGGGGTGTGCGTTGGTCTTTAAAACGAGTTTAGGGGGTTGCAGATTTTTTCGCGGTTTTTAGCCTCTAATGCAACTATTTAAAAAGTAATTTTGCCACCAAAAAAAAAAATTAAGAACTGACGAGAGAAAAAACGAAAAATTGATGCACTTGACAAAACCAACTACTTTTTTTTGCAATGTTAAAATTATGTTGGAAAATCTAGAATATATTTATAAATGCATTATTGACAAAGGTACCTCTTTTTGCATGTTGTCTTTTAAAAAAAAAAAAATTCTTTAATCCTGAAATTTTGCATAAAAATGACTGAAAAAATTCCTATACGATTAAATTCATTTTTAAAATGATTTTTGTCAAGAATTAAAAATCGAGAAGGAGGAAAGAAAAAAATGAGATATTTAAAAAAATCAATTTAGTTCAATTTTTTCAGTTAAAATGTTTTTAATTATTAAAAATTTATTATTAACTAAAATACCTCATTTTGTCCCATTTTTTCCATATGAAAAAAGTGAAAAAAAAATTTTCAACGTTTTGAATGATTAAACCATCATTTCCAGTTGCAAGCTGATGTAGTGACCGATTGCATGGATTAATTATATGGTGATTAAAATAGTAGTTTAAGTTGAAATTGATGCTTCAACATACTGCATTAATATGAATAATTTACAAATGGATTAAGATAATAATTTATGTTTGTTTAATGATAGCTGTCAGAGGATATAGAAGTATAATAGATAGACGTGAGGTATTGTGAGAGATTACTCTATACGATCTCTGTAATATAGCTTTATTCCTAATTGGTTTGTGATTAAACGTATATATTTGATGTGGCGGCAAATCCTTGGCAAATTACCATTATACTATTCCATCCGATACATAAATAGACACTGACATAAGCTGATCAAACTAAAAGAAAAAATGTTTAATAAATTTTTTGATATCTTGAATTTTTAAATTGAAATACTATTTAAATTTCTTTATACTTATTATATATTATTCATGATACTTCTATTAAAGAGAAAAAAAAAAAAGAAAGAAAAAGAGAAAAATGCTGATTCCACGATTTATTATCATCTGCTGATACTTTACCCGAGCAATAAAGTATCGCAATTTAGATAGATTCATTGATTAGTAGCTCGAATCATCACATTTCCATTCAATTTCTTTAATTAGAGTCACCTAAAATATTTGTTTTAGTATATTTTAGTTATAATAATTTAATATTGATATATATTAAAAAATTTTACAGGATTTTCAAACCCAAATTTATTTGATTTATTTAACCTGACATGATAATCCACCCTTAATTTAGTAGAAAAAAAAATAAAAGCCATTTTTTACAATTCTTAATTTTGAAAATCGAGAAAAAAAAAATAAACAAATAAAAGAAATTATTATCAAGCATTGTTTTTCGGGTCAGTACATGCATTTTTCGAGGTCAATCACGAATTTTAAAATCTCCAAAAAAAATGTCAAAATGTGATGATGGAAAATTTTACACTTACATATAATGTAAATAAGCTCTACAAAGTTGTAGTTTAAAATATTAATGTTAGGGGCGACCTATGGATTTTAAAAAGTTTCAATTACATTAATTTCAATGTTTTAGAACGATCTTTTCATAATCATATTAAAACCTTATTTGTCTATGACGTAAAATACTATGCAAAACAACGAAAATGAACAAATGCAACGTTTTAGTGTTGAAAAAATTGTTTACAATTACATTTTGACCGTTTTTGCAGATTTTAACATTCGTTAGCGAACTTAAAAAATGCTTGTATCGAGCTTAATTTTTTAGAAGACTTTTAAAACATGATAAACTATGATTTTTTAATGCGAGACACGAAAAACAAAAATAGTCGGTTTTTGGACCACCCTATAACTTATATATATCATAAAATAATTTTTTTTTCAGCCAACAAAATAAATTAAAAAACAAATTAAATAAAATAAAAAACAAATTTTTAAATTAAAAAAATCAGTTTTCTCATCGTATTTAAATAAATTAATTTTCCCCATTTTTTCCATGTGTATAAATGTTTTAAAAATTAATTATTTCATTATTTTTATAAGAAAAACATTTTTTTATTCAATAATAAAATGTTATTCATCCGTATATCCAACTTTTTTAAAAGTGTGTAATAATTTAATATTAAAATAATCATTTTTATATCTGACTAAGCACGTATGCACATATGCATACGTGTTCGACGTTTTTATTCAGTTCGTCAAACGTCATTTCATAACTTGGAATATCAACCATCTGTACCGAGAGTTTGATTGGATTTCGTGAATGAATTAATCCAACCTGACGCACTATATTAAATCCGAGCAATTAAATCTCACCCTCTATATCTATATCCTATCACGTGACACAGTGTACAAGGAGCAAACGGCGGAAATTCCACGAGATCATGGGAGGCAAATTGAGATATGCCAACGTCTTACACTGTAAAGTTCGAAGCATTTGAACGACTGCCGTATCGTATTATATACACCTACAGCTTTCATTGTCTTAATCGAACCCTCATTGCGGATTCTAGGGGTGGAAACAAATGTTAGGGAGGGAACATTTACTTTTGTAAGTCGTGAATCTATACGGCAAAATCTAATAAATTATTTCTGAGTCATTGAGAGAAAAAAAAGAAAATAAAAATGACATTTTCTTCCTCAAACTCTCATATATGTAAATATTTACTTTGATCGTCGTAAAAAGGAATTTAATTTGTGACCTGACACCGCAAAAATTAAGTAATAAATCATATGAGGGTGGCATCTTCAAAATATCTTATCAAAATATCTTAAAAGCCGAAAACGAATGATGAAACCATAAAAAATCCTAAATAAAAATAAAAAAACACCGATTAAATAATAATTGCTCTAAAAATCAATAACATCAACCCTCAAATTCCCTCTAACAAAATCAATAAAATACTTTTTTTTCATAAGAGATTGAAATTTAATTAAATTAAAATTTTTTTACCATTAAAAATAAACTAGAAAAGAGGTTCAAACAAAGCCACAATCGCCGATAAGGAGTTGAACGATTTTTTGACGCTGTGTACCACAATCAAGGTCTTTTGAAAGCACCAAGCGAGAGCATTTAATCGTCTCACTCTCGTCTCGTGTCCCCATTCCTTTGCGCGCTTCAAGAAGCTCGAAAAAAAAAATTGTCTAAAGGCCGCGCGCGAGGCATCGATCGCAATATAGTCTCGAAAAAAAAAAGAAAAATGTAGTGGCAACCCGCGAATAACCATCCACCAATCATATTCCGGCAGGTATCTCGTGCGACTCACACTTGGAGAACGAGTATACCGTGAATATACATATTAAAACGTCAAACTATGCGCAGAGAGCCTTAAAGTCAAGATTTCTGACAGTCACGTAACATCATTAGGGTGCTTCAAACGCTCATCTGTTGAAGCAGTAATTTAGTCAACACTACATAAAATGGCAATATACCTAGATGGCCGCAATGTCCTCTTCCTCCTCTTTACCCCAACGTAACGCGAGTCACGTTAAATTCACAATTGATTCAGGGCTCTTATTGTGTTTCAGGGGAGCTGATGGATATTCTGGCACTGATAAATTCAGCGATAAACTTCATCCTCTACTGCGCTATGAGCCGACAGTTCCGCACGACGTTCAGTCAGTTATTTTGCAGATGGCGGCTGTTTGGAAGATGGATACCAGTATCGCAACACCCGGAAAACAACGGGCACACAGCAACAACTCACACCGTGACACAAGTTACTCAAGTTTAGCAACGAAACCACCAGCGAACGTGTTGCTATCTTATCTAAACAAAATAATTATAATGCCAAGCCCAGGTATCATTAATCAACCTTCCCCCGCATACCTCCCGAAAAAAAAAACCTTTTTTTTCGCAGTGCCAATAGTTTTCACACGCTTCAATTTAAATATTCACGAAGCGTGAAAAGTAATTGCTGATGCGGTGATGGCGCGCGGAAATTCAGAATAAGGGTGGCACACCACTACCACTACCACCACAAATGACTTTCTAGATCACTGAATTTGACCAACGACAAAGAAAATCGATTTGGTGAGATGCTTGTTAGTAAATTGCACGTGATTCAGTTCATTTCCTGCTGACATAATCAACTGAACACGCAGACAACTGGTGAAAGATAAGAAAAAACACATCCAGAACCATTAAATGTCGATCAGTATCTCTCATTTCCACTCCTAGCCTATAATTACTATTTTTCTCATGTCATTCCATCAATTTCAATGAATTTCCTTTCATTTGCCATCATCGAGACCTAATTAACCGCAATTGTAAATGATGAAACTGTGGAAATCTGCGAAAAAAAAAGTTAGGGAGGTATCCAACACGTGAGCCACGTGCCTTTTCAATCAAAATCTTCCCCCATAGCATTCTATGTATACAATAATAAAATAATCTGTAAAATGGACTTTTATCAGTAAATACTCACTCGGATTTTTCTATAATGTCACAGACAAAAATCACACAAGCATTATATCTGCTATAAAAGCAAAATAGGTTCGTGTCTCACATATATACGTGTTGTTTGGCGCCGATAGCAAACCGCTCGCTGGTCTCCTTGACAAAGTCGCTCTCAACGAAAATCAAACAAATTCAGACTGACGTGAGAGTCAGAGGGTCATTTTTCATATGATAGTCTATAGCTTGCCTTCAGGGATTGTAAATAATATTCTCTGTTGTTTCGATCTTCCTTGAGAGACAGCTCTGACAAGAATATCGATAGGAAAAAAAATAAAGATAATTGAATATAAAAGTTATAAAGGTGGATTAAAGTAATATGAGAAGAATTGTTAGGCTAGGTTGTCATTGAAAGTGGATATATAGTTATAGCTGATAAATGAGGATTGGCGCGAGCGACCCAATCACATTTCTTACGTCGTATTTATATCAAGTTTCTTGAATTTTTCTCGTTTTCTAGCATCTTTTTTTTACCTTTTTATTGGCGTGAATATACTCCCTTTGCCTGTCATGGCTAGCCTCATTCACATCCAAGTGTGAACAATCCGTCTCATTCGTGTCCCAAGAGCACGTACAGCCCCTGGAGTCGTCTGGCAAAGTTCACGTTCAGTAATCCGAACTCCATCGACAAATAAATCCTCTTTCCTGGGTTATTTCAACGTTGTAACGAGCATACGCCAAGCCTGGCCTTTGGATAATGCCTATAGAAGCAGGAAAAAAACTAAATGCACCAACGGAAAAATACTGTGAAAATGTACTTACCCTAATGGCAAATGGGTGAGCAGTGTTATCCGTTCGATGGATTCCATTTTGACAGTGTATTTTTACGACTCACGTCAATTAAAATACACAAACACACATCGGGCGGCCATTTTGTGAACATCAGAGTTTCATGTTGATTATCCATTTACAAAAAGCACGAAGAGTTGGTCTAGACACATGCACTTTGTCCAAGTGCCTCACAATCTTCTCAGGAATATCAAATAGCACCGACATGCATACAAATCTGAGGTTAGAGAGCGAAGATTCACTCGACAAAACCCACAGAAATTACTCAGTCTCTGATTTCTGTGTGCACTAAAACTATATTTAAACTCACATATATACACTGTTAAGTGTTTTTATAATTAATTTTCATCACTAAAATAACGGCAATAAATAAATACATAAAATATCCGCACAATATGACACGAAAGAACGAGGATGCGGCGGCCATGTTGGAAATTATTTTCCGCTTTTCAAAAGGCAAGATAAAAAAGATGGACGCCAGTTGAAAAAGTTTGAATATCTGATTATAATCGTTCGAATCTATCCCTGTTCACTACTATATTTCATGAAAATATAAACAAAAATCTGGCCAGAACACAGATACATAGCAGGACAAATCTGTAAAGGGAATGGAGATATAAAAGTTGGAGTGAAAAGTTGAACAGAATTTGATTGAAGGCATGCAAAAAGTTCGTTATCAAGTTAGAAGGGGATTGTGTCGTTCAAAAAGCAATAAAAGTCGACCAAAAAACTTGACAAGCTATACACACACACACAGTATTTGACAGAAGGGTGACTGTCGATCGAGAAACTCTCCATCAGTCTCTCTTATGTCTATTCTTGGTTTTTTTAGTTACGATCAGCATCAACCACACCTCAGTCAATATATAAAAAACACTCTTGCATCAGACTATGTTTAATCAAAAAAATTATTTTTATACCATAATTTATGTATTTAAATAATTGAATTTGTGACGCAGAGATGAGAGAATATTAGTTTATTTTCCATGGAAAAAAATTGAAATATATGCGTCTGCTGATTTAAGCATGAATAATTTTTTCATTTGAATTTTACGATTTTTTTCTATTAAATTTTCAACACCCTTCAAAAAATTATTAAAATTTACTGTGACAAAATACATTTAATTGAACTCAAAAAGCAATTCGTCAAAATTTTATTTACAAATTTATGGAAAAAAAATTAACTGTCAAAAATTCCAGTAATATAATGAAATTACAAAAAAATCAAAGAAACAGAGTATTAAATCCAGTAGAGAATAAAACTCAAAGAAAAATAAATAAGAAAGACAAAATAAAAAATGAGAAGCTCCAACGAAAGTGACTTTATGGGTCATATCGTCGCAGAGAGACAGAAAAACACACGATGTACAAACACAGCAGAAAATATACAGGATTCACTTGGACGCGCTGTCAAACAATATTCTGTTCTCTAACTACATACGAAATATCCTTAACATATTCTATATATACATATACATAATGCAAAAACCATTACCAAGCATCTAATGAGCAACTTGACTGCATTTGCCGCAGTGTGTGGCTCTCATACGATGGAATTTCATAAATTTCAAAGAGCTTTACCACATTAATTAACATATACAATACGTCCAAAGCTCGAAGATGGTAACTATTTGTTTATTAATGCACGATTATACTTATCTAACAACGAAAAACAAAAAAAAAAAAACGGCTGGCAGAATAATTGAAATTCTCTGCTTCTTAATTAACTCGCTCTGTCGTTTGTGTGTAACTATTTTCTCTATTTTTTCTCTATCTCCTAGAATACTCTATTCTTCCAATGAGACGTGATATATATATACATTTTCATTTGTTTTTTCTCTCACAGATATGAGAAAAACACCATTTTCCGTTTGTTTTTTTTTCTCGCTCATTCATGCGCTAATTGCACGTTGTAAAAACCAAAATGCAATAGAAAATAAATTTAAACAAAAAATATACAAAGTAAATTTGATGACTAACGTGTGTTTTTTCGTTTTTTTTTTTTTTCCAGCTCGTGGAAACGTCGAACACAAAACGACGCGGGACAATGGAGTCTGCTTAAGAAATTGTGAATAATTAATAAGTGCTCGCAAGCTTTCTGGGCTTTCTTGTTCAGACGAAGCTGTAAAATTGGGCTAAAGAGAACGTTCCATACACTTGACACTTGTGCATTATGAAAAGATGGTGCATTATTTTGAATGCAATGTAACGCGATCTATACTGCGAGTGGCAAAAGTGAATATCATTGATCGAATGCACTCACACGCGTTTAAAAAGAATCTAAAGGGCTCGAAGAGTTATTATTTAGCTTGCTAAAAGCCTGGCCGACACCCCAGTGTGCGTTTGTGCTACGTGAACACTCCATTAAGGTCAAATAGAGCGCCCCTGTATTTATTTCTGTGCTTTCTAACATCTAAAAGCCAGGGATTAGATGTGAATGTCGCACGCGCGCGACTCCAGGACATGCAATGAGAAAAATAAATGTAGTGGAAAGAATAATGGGAAAATCAGAGGCAAAACCTTATTGCATACATGTTTACAAATGTGTTTGCGAGTTCGGGTAGAAAAAAAAAAAGAAAAAAAAAGTGGTGATGGAAAAAAAAGATGGATGGACTCTATACGCGGTAATCTAATTTCTCTCGACGCACACCCACTATTTTTTTCTCTTTTTTTTTTTTAACTTTAAATAGAGTTACGTATTCCACTAAACATGATTTCGGAAGAGAATGAATACGAGGAAAAATTCAGAATGACTGTGGCAAATTTAAATTTGAATTTTTTCACTTCTGAAATGGCGTCAATTTTTTTGTTTTTGTACAGAAAATCGTGATATTGTGTAAATAAACATTGATATTTATAAGATAATTTTATTGGAGTAATGTTTTAACAGTGAGGTTTGTATTTATTGACAAAAAATATTATTGATTCATTTTGAACAAGAAAAAAATGAGAATTGTGACATTTTCCTGAGCCCAAATGTCCCTATTCTTATTTTTTTTGTTTTTGTAATAAAAATTTTTTATGTCAGTTAATTTTGAAAACAAAAAATGATATAATATTATTGTAAGTTTATAGGAAAAATACTTAATTTTGTTTTATATAATATTGATTAACCTATGAGAAAGTTGAAATATTTAGAGATTTATTCGCATAAGTATAGATTAATTAAATTTTGAATTATAGCTGAAATTGTGCCGAAAGAAAAAAAAAAAATAAATGTAATTTAATACTTGAATTATAAATAACTCTACGTATATTCAATTGAATAATAAATTTCACATGAAATAACGCCTGAGTTACTCTGAGTAATTGTAAATAGTCTATTTTTAATGTGTGAAAATAGTCACAAACACCAACTTTAAAGTTATATATATAATAAACGTAATCACGTTTTTTTGTAATGAGAAAAAAAAAAAAAACTAACCATTTAATAATAATACTTCCATCGAAAAATACAGAATTACTTCATTTTTAAATCATGCTATTTATTTAAACGCTCTCAAACATTTTTAACTCTGTTATTTTCCTTTATTATTTTTTAAAAACATGATTTTCTTTCTCTATATTAGATGAATAATTTTTTCTTATTTTTTATCAATATTTTGATAACTTTTTTTCAAACCTTATATGATTATCAAATTTTTCAACTGTTAACACGATATAAAAAAATTGTCGTACTTTTTTTAAAATCAATTCTGAACCACACAAAAATAAACGCTAAAAACATGAAATTATGCAAAACTAATATTTTTAAAAAGTTTGAAATACACCTCACATGAGAAATAAATCACTATAAAAAAGAAAGAAAAAAAATTCGGGAACAAAACCAAATTTGATAGAAAAAACGTCTTTTTCTACGACAATTTTTTCATATGAAAAAATTCTGCTGCCTCAGCTTTACCAGTCAATAGGTCTTTTTTCCCGCATCTCTATTTTGCTAGCTGAGGCAGCAAGCATACATCATAGTCCGTCCCTACATAATTTATAGCCCGAGGTGTGTTTAAGTACTCACTCTTATAAAGGCAACAAAACCAAAACCAAAACCAAAACCAAAACCAAAAAAAGAAGCGTAAGTAAAAGAGAACGCATAAATGCAAGATTCTAAAACCAGAATCAGTAGTGGAGAATTACCAATGACTGGCAGGTTCCTCCTCAGTCTTCTTGGATCGAGGTCGACGGAGTGGGCCAAGTGCCGGAAAATCTTCTGTATCGACACTGGGCTTGGCATCGACACTCCAGGGCGTAGCGTTCTTCGAGGCTCTGAGCTGCCACTGGAAAAGTAAGATTGTCAAATCAATCCTCGCAAGTCGACAGGGCAATAAAAACTCACAGGAGCACTTTCTTGAGTGGCCGAGGGATTAACATTGGGCAGACGAGGAGGCAGTCTGCTGTGATCGATGATGGTAAGGCTGCCAGAATCTGCAGCGGCCTTTTTGCGTCGCTCCTGGTCGTCCTTGGTGCGACCACGATGTCCTCCAGTACCTCCTGAATACTCGGCAGCACCAGTGGGTTGTTGAAGGTTTATAGACTTCATGCCGGATATGACGGTGTTCCAATCGCCGGCGCAGAGGTTGTTTGATGGGCAGTGTTGGCCCGGAATCATTTCAATTTTCAAGATAGAGCAGCAGTAGTCGCAAAAAACGTACACCCACTGAGTCACAATCGATTGACTGCAGTGCGGGCCGGTTCCATCAACCTTCAAATGGTACTGCAATGCAAAAAATTAAATTATTGACCATTCCAACCGCTAAAAACATTCGAATTTACCGAACACTCGATATCCGGAGCCCAGATGAAAGCTTCTTTTCCCAGTTGAGCTTCTGCGACGCCAATAGTGTTGGCCGAATGCGGAATTTTTTCATTCAAGCACTTCATCACTGCACCAAGGAGATACTCGAGGGAGTAAACATCAAACAAGTGCGGCTCTTCCCCTGGAGCAACGGGATTTTGTCAATAAAAGTGGCCAATTGACGAAAATTAAGCGGAAACTCACCTACGGCCTCGGTCAAGCGACGCAACAGGCTAGATACCACGTTGGAGAACTTTTTCACGGTATACAGTGGCGCAAGACGAGCTTTTGAGTTGGCCTTGGGCTTGAGGAACGCCACAAGCCGGTCAAACATGGCCTGGTAATCGTCTCCTGCATCGGGGAGATTCGGTGACAGCTTGTGTGTCGCCTCTGCATGGGTACGGCACTCCCAATCGTAGCCCTTCTCGACCTGCACCCGTAAAATTTGATGAAAGATCTTACGCACGCCGTCCAGCAGGGAAAATTCAACGACAGCAAACTCTGCTGGGATGTATTCTACTGTTCCATCCAAATCGACCTTGGTGTAAAAGTGGTTTACGTGGATCAAATGGAATTTCTGGTCACAGAGAGCTGAGAATAAAATTGGAATTTTATCAGAACGATTTGTAGCGATTTTTTCGTTTTTTCTTTTAGTACTTACTGCCCATTAGCTCTGCCTGCTTCACGCACTCGTTAATTATTCTTTTCATTTCATGCTCATACTGTTCTTTCTGGACTTTGGCCTCCTCCAGAAGTGCCACTGACTCTCCCAAGCCGGTTTGTTTCTTCGCCTGAAGCTTTTCATCTTTGGCGCTATGATTGTACCGGCTTTTCTCTGCTGGACTCAATGCCTAATTGGAAAACACGAAAAAATTACGTCATTAAATTGAATGGCCGATAAATGAACGGCCATTTTGATGATTTGCGTAGTAGAATTTGGATTTTTAGTTGGATAAAAAGATTAGGATATCGAGGCACTTTGTTTTTGTTCTTTTAGGTATATTAAGGGGTTGGAATTTTACTTACATTCCATTCTGCCGAGCATTTTGGATCCGCTTGAACTTGCGTGAGACTTTGAAATCTCCGGCCAAGACTCTCCTCTCGAGCTCGGTATTCTTGCATAAAGTACCAGAAGCCATTTTTTGATTTTTTTCCCATGATTTCCCAGATTTCTTTACTTTGAAGAAAAATCGCGGAAGATTCAGCGTTCGATAACCTTTCCTTGCATACAAGACACCGGAAAATTTTTGAAGCCTGTGAACGCTTTGTTCTCTCAGGACGATCTGATTAGTCGATGCTTTGGTAACAACTCAACTGCCTATAGACCAATGAAAAACGTCCTAGTCTTTTATAGAGCGCCAAAATACACCACATATGACCTCACAATCACAAACTCAATTTTATTAATATATTTCCCGCGACTCTTAATGTTTACATATTATATGGGAAAAAATAAAATTTTATTAGTTATCTATCATAATTTTAATTTTTATAAGTAATGTAGATTAATTAATTGAAATTCAAACTTTTCCGATGACTGACGAGTGGCGACAAACAGCGCCCACACACTTCAATCGTGACAACTACAAAATAATCGCGTGAAAAACCAAAAAATATCTACAAAAAAACAACTTGAGAATGAATTTGATTATTAGCTACAAAAAATTTCCTTATTAAAATTTGGCTAATAAGTATTTGTATGAAAATAATAACTATAGAATATTATTTGATAATTTTTTATTTACCTTCAAAACAATAAAAGCCATCAACATTATTTTCTAGGTAAATACATTTTGCAGAATCAACGGAATATTTCGGATTATTAATTAATCGAGTTATCGATTTATACTTGCACCAATCCCGTTTTTTTAATTGTTATAAAATGATTTGTATTTTTTATTTTTATTTGTTTTTCACAATTTTTACCTCGATAGTCAGCTTAGAAAAAATAATTTCTTCTAAAGCCAAAACTTTAGCGTTAAACTTAACACTCAAATCTCCAAAAATGTGAGAATAATAAAAAAATAATAAAGTTATAATTATTATCAATAAGAAAAAGCAATGTATTTTTGATACTGAGAGCCGGATATCTTCTACCGCAGTATATAATGGCACGTATAGACTAAGAAATGTCTCTTCGACAGAATAAAGAGCAACACAGCCACTTTCATCAAATCACGTCTGCAATCTGCATCATGGCCCATCTCAGTATGTTTTTTAAATCTTCAAAATGTCTCCACGGCCTAGAAAAAAATTTTTTTTTTCAATAAAACACTCCAAAAAAAAACTAAAAAATCTTCTTACCCCGTCCTATTTTAGGTTTATCAAAAGCCTGAGCATCTTCACGATTGCGGAAAAACTCATCGACGTCTTCCTCATCATCACTGTCAGGAGCAAGATCAGCCACACCCTTGGACATGGTTTTCGGGGGTCTCATGACCTGTATCAGTGAAAAAAAATATTAAATAACTCGCCGAACATCCAGAAAAAATGCGAGATCTTACCTTTACACCCAAGTCAATCGTATTGACCAAATTGGCGATGGGAACTGATGTCGTCTGGATTTTGCTGTGATCAATAATTGTCAACTGCGGCTGTTTACCAGCGGCTTTTTTTCGTCTTTCCTGCTCGGCGATCGACAAATTCGCAACACTGAATCGATCGCGGCGAATGTATGATGAGGCGACAGACACGTCATCGCGAATACTGAAGGATTTTAGAGACGTAATAATCGAGGCAAACTCTTCGGCCGCGGGTAATTTCGTGTCAGCAGGGCAATGGACACCAGGAATCATCTTCACATGCACCAAAAGGCAGCAATAGTCACAAAATGTATAAACCCACTGTGTGACAATGGATTGACTGCAGAAAGGACCGGATCCCTCCATTCCCAAGTGGTACTGAAAAAAATATTAATCAGTAAATTTCTATTAATTTCCCTCAATTTTTCAGTATTTACGCACAGTTACGGATCAGAAATCGGGCAAGGTAGAGGATAAATCCGGGAAAACTGGGTAAAATGGAGGAAAAATTAGTTTGAAAGGCAGGATAAAAAAGAAAAAATAATTTTTCTTAGGAATATTTAAATTTTTTGTAAAACTTACGAAACACTCGATATCAGGGGTCCAAGTGAACGCCTCTTTGTCTAACTGCACCTCCGCCAGGAGTATAGTATTGCTGGTAGCCGGCACATCAGGATCCAGGTGCTTTACCATACTCCCAAAGAGATATTCAAAAGAGTAAAGGTCAAATGTATCAATTTCGACGCCTGCAAATCGTAAAAACGGGTTTTAAGCGACACAATAACGAAGAAAATACACTAAAACACATTGTTTCTACTTACGACCGGCGCGAGCAAGTCTGTCGAGCAGACAAGGCACAATTGTCTTCATTCTCTTGCAAGTATAGAGCGGTGGAAGCTGATTTCCGACTTTCCCGGCCTCCAAAAACGACACCAACTTGTCATACATGGTCTTATAATCACCCTCGCTCTCGGGCAAGTCGTAGGGAATTTTATGTGTTGCATCAGCGTGTTGAATTGTTTCTCTCATATAGCCCATCTCGATGTCGGTGGCAATTATTTGATGATAAAGTCTTTTCACGCCCTCCAACAGTGAAAACTCCACTACCGCAAATTCTGCCGGGATGTAGTCAACCGTAGAATCCAGGCTCACCTTCGTGTAGTAATGGTTTACGTGGATTAAATAATAGGACTGCGAGTCGAGTGCTAAAACAGTCGGTGATGTTAGGTATTACACTGAATAATCAAGAAAATACTCGAGTACTTACTGCCCAGCGTGTCATTCTGCTTGATCAAATTGATAATGTACTTGTGCATGTTGGCCTCGTACTGCTGCTGAGCGCGTTTTTTCATCTCCAACTCGCTAACCAACTCGCCAAGGCCTGTCAGTTTATTAGCCCGCGTTTTTTCATTTTTTGCACGGTGATTGTACGCCAATTTTTCCTCCAATGTCAACGCCTGAAAGCACAGTAGAAAAATTTGAGTTTCTCGATGACGTATTTGATTTTTTGACAACTTCAATATCAGGTTATGTAACATTGTTAGAGTCATGACGTAAAATTCGATATATGAAGGGTTTTAGGTAAATGTTTAAAGGGTTTGAGGTTAAATTTTTCACGCAGCATGAGATCCACGTTGATCAACCGGTGTTTTTAGATATCTATGTACTTACTTTCCATTCCTCGGTACATTTAGGATCCTCTTGGACATCCTTTAAGCCTCTGAATCTTCGGCCGAGGTTTTCCTGCCTATCGCGATAATCGAGCATAAAATAGAAGAAACCATTTTTCTGCTGTTTTTTCGGCATTTTTAGACGTCAAATTGGCGAAGATATCCAACCACCAGTGAAATTGATATGGGCGAATCCGCGACGGAACAAAACCGCGCGCGATAGTGCTCAACAGACGATCTAAAGATGTGGGGCAATGTGGGGAGCAGCAGCAGGAGGAGGCTCATCTCCACACACACACACACACACACACACACACACTTTCACAGTACTCGCTATATACACACACATGCGCGCCGGATGATAGCATTGATTGGACGTTGTGGAGCGCCATTTTGGTGTGTGCCATCTTTATTGCCTGTTGATCTTTTGATTTGAATAATTAATTTCCGCATTCTGTAAACCATAATTTTTGGATGAAAATTAATACAATTAAAGTAAAAAAAATGCAGTACACGATCAAAGAGCCAAAATTCCAGATAATTATAAAAATATGGGGAAAAATACAATTTATTATCATCAAATTCGTATAAAAATATACATTACACTTTTAAATATTTTAATGCTTCCCTCAAATACAGTAAATTACGGGATAATTATGCATTAAAAAATTGAAACAAACAGTTATTTAGAAAAAAAAATGATCAATGTATATTTTTTCATGCAAGAAATATTTTTTTTTTTTTGATTGATAACACTGACAATCTTAAATCGACGAATTTTAATGATAAATTACCCTAAACTACTTATATTGAATTATTCTTTACTGAATATAATGTTCAAATGGCCAAATTTTGTCACATTGTGATACAAAAATATGAAAAATAATTCAATTCCTCATCAATCTAATCAACAGTTTGTGATTCTGAGACAGTGTCTGTTGAATTTTGCTCCGAAGAATCATCATAGAGGTCAGTTAGTTCCTGAAAAAGTTTTGTGGACAACGATCTGCGCAGAGATTTTTGTCTTGCCGGTGTACTATCCTCAAGAGGGATGTGTGAACGGAATCCATTGGTATCAGGAGTCTCAAGGAAGCTCATGCTGGCTTTCATAGCTAAATATTCTCGAAGTGGACGCTCGCCTTTCGGCTTACCACGCTCAGACAGGCTCCTAGACATCTTGGATCGAGCCGGGGCCGACTTGCAGTTTGAATGTTTAATGTCGAGCTGTCGTTCCAGCTCGACGAAACTGTCCTGCTTGATCGGCGTGGCCTTGTCCAATAGACGGAGCGATCGCCTTGGTTCAGTCGACAGCCCTTTGGAACTTCGACGTTTTTTTTTACCAGTCGTCGAAGAATTCTCCTTGTTGCTGCTCGACGGTACTGTAAGACTGGCAATCTCCGCCAGGATCTTCGGTGTAGACGAGACATCAGCGACACTGATTGGATTTTGCTGTTGATTCACTAGAAGTTGCAGCATTGCCTCAATTCTCTTTGCAGAGTCAGACAAACTCCTGATTTCTGCTGTTATTTGCTCGACAGTGCTCTCAAGGCTCTCCATTCGCGAGATTGAGCTCTTGTAGAGGCCCAGAAAATGTAGAATATCAATATTGTCGTACTGTCGGGCCTTATTTTCAGCCAACGGTTGAACTTTGTGAACTTCTGCGGGTGGAGGAATGTTTTCCTTGTCAGCAATCGACTCCTCAAGATCCTCAATGACAGAATTAGCATCATTGTCGATCTCCACATTTTCAGAGATGATATCTATCGTCTGGTTAAGGCACGCAGGTCGTTTTTCCACGACTTTTTCAGCAGTTTTGACACTTTGGATTACTGTAGCACGATCTTGTACCTGTTTTGGTGTGTTTTTTTCCTTCGCAATCGTCGATTGTCGACAATTGTTGGTGGACTGAATATACTTTTTGACGATAGAGTTTGGCGGCGGCAGGAGACTCATTCTACCTGACTTGGGTGCTTGCGGCTTTGTTTGGGGTACTCGTGATGGCTGTGGTGCCTGTGACGGTCGACCGGAATTTACAATTCGTGCTGGTGATGGTCCGGGGTACAGAGTACGGCGAACAGTCTTTTTAGGCAAGACAAATAATGATTTGCGTGAATCACGAGCTATATAACAGATGAAAGTAGGGTTAAGTTGGTGTTTGAATTTTTATAGAATATTTAGAGACTTACCTGCATTGGCCATCTCCATTTCCCGCTCTAATATCGGCTTCACTCGTATTGCTTCCATTCTTTTACGTTCAGACTCTAAAAAATATTGAATTAATCGAGCAAGTTGTGATGGATAAATTTAGTCAAACTTACCAGGTCGTTTTCCGGCACTTCTCGGACCCCCTAGGAACTCGGATACTCGAATTGGAAGCATTTCTAAAAAATATACGTGTTTTACACTTATATTGTCGGCATTGTTTAGAGGTTAGATATCGCGATTTAAAGGCAATTTACTTACTCGTTTTCGTCGTTGACATTTTTCAGAGGTAACTAGCACGTTTTATTCACATAAAATTAATATTTTATGTGATAATTTCTGCTATAATACCCTGTTGTTCTTGGGTATGATTATTCCCGCAAATTTTATCAACTACAAAATCAATTCACGGCAGCCATGTTTGTGTGTCGTTAGATTTGAAATTTTTTTTTGTGTGTGTGTTTTTTATATAACTGCAAATGGCAGCGCTGCAATCCTTTTCTACCTCGATATATGTGTACAGTCGATAACATATCGACATTTAAATAAAAAAAAAAAACAAAAAATACTTCACAAAATCAAAAATTATTTTCCATAAGAACTTACGACCTTATACAAATAATTTTAATTAATTTTAAATATCTTTTTTAACCATAGCAAACATTTGAATCGTTCTATAATAATATGCCTAAGTATAAAGTACCTACGTTGAAAAATTTTTCCTCAATATATTGATTTTCTAGACTACCTTGAAAACTTTGATGGTCAAGCTCTGATAAAAAAAAAAAACCATTTTATTTCCTGAATAACTGTGACCTAATTACCAATAAAAATAACGCAAAATAGACTTTTCGTGGCTGATTATTATTTCTATTTCTTAAATATTGTAAGGAATTTTATATTTACTTCTCGGCCATGCCCACGCCCAAGTGTATAATCATGACCTCCACGAGGGAATTCAACTCTCAGTTAAATTCTACAAATACAATCTATCTTTGCAGCTTCAATGATTTTTTTGCCGTCATCTCAAGGTCATTTTTACCATCTCAAGAGACAAATGATTGTTGTTCGTCCAAGGAAATACTAAAAACGGACGTCATACTCCTTTGTAATTTAACTGAAAAGGTTATATTCCTTGTTTGAACTGACTCCAACCCATGAACATTTTTTTTTTTTTTTCGAATCAAAAACTCTTTCTACATATCTATTTAAGCATTATTATTTTTAATAATGCATAAATAATTGAAAAAGTACTCTCTCCAGTCGACTTCCGCCTCTGCATCTGTCTCTCTCTAATGCTGCGCTCTCTCTCTCTCTCTCTCAGCTCAAGAGAGCACATGTTCATGTAAAAAATTTTATCTATGTATATAATAATCGATTACATATTCTCCTTATGACTTAATTATCATCAGGAACCCTTACACGATAGGGCAATAAAAATTTAATTATTTATTACAAAAAAATTTTTTTTTATTTAGAAAAATTATCATTTTTTAAAAAATTGTAAATAGTACCTATACCTATAAAAAAAAGAGATTTTTTTTCAAAATCAAGTTCTATTTTTAATAATCGTGTAAACTACTTATGTACTATTTTTGATAGCCACATTTTTTTTTTTCTGTGTGATCGCCATTTTCCAGCCCGTTTTCCACGTTTTGCTAGATTGTGCTAGATGATTCTTATGTACATGTGTGTCTATATCTCTACATATATATTTCTATGAACGTGTCGCATTGTACAGCGCATTTCGCCTGATGCCCTCTCTCCAGCAGCTGTGACCAAACGAGCATCTTCCCGCCAATTTTATAATCCGAAAATCGCAAGCTATTGAGATAAAATGAAAAGAATAATTTTTTTATATTTTAAATATATTTTTAGAAATAAAAAAGTCATTAAATTGTTATTAAAAGTCTTGTGAGAGTATTGCACTGACTGTACAGTCAGATCAGCTCAACCAATCACAGCGCAATTTGAGAAAATTTCCAGCGCCGATTGGTGGACGCTGGCGTGCGAGCAGCGAGAATATTCCAGAAGCATCGAAGCGAGGTTATATACTGCGCCTGGCAACGCCGACTCGTCACTCACGTTGTGAATCGTTGGAACGAAAACTTCTTCAAGAACTCTCTCACCGTAATCTATCTACTAACTTAATTGAAAGGTATGTGCGCCATGTTTCAATTATTCATTTTATCCTGCAACTAGCTAACTGCGTTTATTCATTGACTTCTATTGGTTTGTGTTGTTAAGCAACGTATTTATTTATCATTTTATATGTCGCTATTTACAGCAAAATGGCTAAAGCACCCGCAGTTGGTATCGATCTTGGAACCACCTACTCCTGTGTTGGAGTTTTCCAACACGGAAAGGTCGAAATTATCGCCAATGACCAAGGAAACAGAACTACACCGAGTTATGTTGCCTTCACCGACACCGAACGTCTTATTGGTGATGCCGCGAAAAACCAGGTCGCCATGAATCCCAACAACACCATTTTTGGTAAGTCCGCCATCTTATTTCGCCTCATTTTTCTTACCTGGCCTCGTGGTCGCGTTTCCACTTTCTTATCAAATTTATACTTACTTATCAACTCTATAAATAAAAAACTCGATATTTTTATATTTAATGGAATTTTTCTTTTTTTTTTTTTTTTTTTTTTTTTT
>MVJL01009814.1:0-16356 GCA_002156465.1 Macrocentrus cingulum
TCTAAAAAACTTGTCCCCCTCATATGCATAGCGTTTTTACGACCTTCCTAATACGAAATATACAAATGGAAATTGTCGTTGAATTAGTAGATGTGAAAATTACTTTTTATTTTTGGTGATGACGACAAAATTTGTACTGTGTTGACTCATAGAATTGGTCAATTTATCTTCTGAATCACCGAGGAAATTCTGTTTTTAATGCTTTGCATTACTAATCCCAAAAGGGCGTTGTTTCAAAAATTCTTGCAACTATCAACAACTGAGTATTCACGATAATTCAATAAATAAGGAAAAAATTTTATCCCAGTGCAGTGATTAGGAATTAAATTTCCTACAAAAAATGTTGAACAAAGATTTCTGTATCTCCTGCAATATTTGAGAAATTTTTTATTTTTCAAAATATCTTGAAAATAAAGCAAAATATAGTAAAAATTTATTCTACATTTTTTGTAGGGAATTTTATTTCCTCTTATACGGCATTAATGACCCCCTAGAAAGTCATTCTAACCATTAATCTCAGAATTTTTTTCTACAGTATGATAAACGAGTTTTACTGAGGAAATTGGGGAAATTCATCGTGATCTTGATATATACAATGTAATGAAAATCAGTTATTGAATTAATTATAACATTTACATACATAGACGGCATAATATTGATTTAGTTATTGCAAACTATGGGAAAAAAAAGTTTTACTCATATTTGAATGATTGCGGTGGTGGTGTTGTATTATTATACAATATTTTTAGAAAAGAAAAGAAAAAAAATTGATATATGACGTAATATGACGTAAAATTTTTTTGACCCTCAAAAATATACCCACTGTTGTCGAATGAAGTGCGAGTAGCTGCCGCTTGACGGCGCGCGGTGTCCGCCGTCTTTCTCGACAGTGCGAGGGGTGCTATACGTTCGAATATATATATTTTTTTTTCATAACCTATCATCGGGAACTCAGGTGTCGATAATAGTAACAGACTTGAGTTCATCCTCTTTGAGTTCAATTTCCTCATTGGTGCGCGCACATGTGCAGTTAAAATCACACATGTGGGCGGTCGATTATACACGAGTGGGGGATAGTATCGCTCTCGTATAGGTCTAGCTTGACTTTGTACGAAAATGGGTGGTAACACATTCATCTTTCATGAACTGTGAGGTAACTGCGGTTCCCATGGGTGATGGTTCTAAGACTACACGTAATTGTGGTTGAAATCAAAGTGGATTATTTTTTTTTCTTCATGATTTGGCTCTCGACTTGGCACTGTCTCAATTTGTTTCTATTTAATACAATTATCTTATTCTACATTTTTTGTAGGGAATTTTATTTCCTATCATTTAAGTTCAGTAATATTTTTCGTTATCTCACTTAGTTATTGAGTTATCAGAGCATTAGTAGAAAAAAACCATCCGGAAATTTGGAATCAGTAGTAAAAAATTGAAAAATAGTCAATTAAATTCTGCTTTGTTTGTCCTGACATCACCTACGCTATTGTATATGACTAATTAGTGTCTTGGTCGAGTTTTTTCTTGACAATAGTTGTTAATTTGAAATATTGTGACATGAAACTAACAGGAGCTGTTATTTACTGTCCTGCAATATATGACCAATTGATGATAAATGGCCAATAAATATTTCAATGATAATAAATTTTTATTGAAATTAAAAAAAAAGTATTTGATATATCAATAAATTTAACAACAATAGGCATAACACGATGAAAGTCTGATTTACCTGAGCTATAATCTTTTTTTTCTTATTATTCTAATGGCAATATATCATGATTGCTTCGGTCTACTGTTTAACATGCAATATTTTTAACTGTCCACTCATAAATGTAATTTGTCCGACAATATAACGTCATGATAATGCAAGTAAACTAGTCCAGAATGATTAAAATAGCATTTACATGACTCAGAAGGCGATTTTTTGGTCGTTAAAAGTGCACATTGAAATGTTACTGTGTCGGGAATGATTTCCTGTATACCCGCAGCACCAGTAGTTTGCCACACAACTCTGAGCAAATCTTTTAAATATGTATAATAATTTTCCAGTAGAGTGTATGATGTAGAATGTATTTAGAAAGTGAATAAATAATGCAGAGTTTAATGCGATCTGATGTCTAATGTCATTGTTAAATTTTTATTTTGTTTTGACAATAAAGGCGCATTCACAGGTTATATTATCTGGAGTTTTGTGTGAGTGCAGACACTTTCGGTCAATAAACTCTCGACTCTTGTTATTGCGACTCGTTATTTTCGGGACATTTTTCATATATGAATATTCAATAATCCATGTTGATTTTCCTTTTGTTACAGATTCCACGACCAGAGCACCAAGATAAAATGGGCTGTATGTCACAGTGTGCCAAATATTTCCTCTGCTTTTTCAACTTTGTCTTCTTCGTAAGTTGAATTTTCTTTGTTTATTGATAAGAAACCAGACTTGGCCGCAGTAAACAGTCATAAATAGTCTAAAATTGATGACATAAATGCTGTGAAAGACTGCGCGTGTAAATATATAATTCTCTTGTTGACATTTGCATAATCTCACGATAATTTTTATTTTTCTTCAGTGTTTTTGTTCAGTATTGAAGATTTATAAATAAACATGCAATAAGCGCAAGACGAATGAGAGGAATTCTACGTTTCTGATCATGACTCATTCACTGCAGCTCCAACTCGTTGCGAGTCAAGAAGTAAAAAATAATTTATTATTTGTTTGCAGATTGCTGGAGGAGCGGCTTTGACAGTGGGAATATGGCTGATTGCAGACAGAAATTCGTTTACGAATCTTATCAGCAAAGTCGATCAAGCAGACATTTTGGTGAGTTGAAAGTTTTTATAAAAAATCACTTAACAAATATCATTTTAAGGGTATACTTCCCTTGAAAATCTTGATATTATTGTATTTTTTTTTTAGTTTTTCGGTGATAACTCGTTAAATACGTAAGATAACAAAAAATGCTATTTAAGTTAAATTATTGGAAATTAAATTTCCTACAAAAAACGTCAAAAAAAGTTTTTTGTATCCTCCTCAGTTTTTGAGAAATTTTTTTTTATTTATCCTTTATTTTTTATTTATTGTTATTTTTTGTAGAGAATTTAATTTCTTATTTTTTGACTCTAACAACATTTTTGATTATCTCGCTTATTTACAGAGTTATCGAAGAATTAATGAATACAAAAACCAAATCTATAGTGTTAAAATAAATAGATCAATGTATCTATGAAATCCAAGATGTTTACTGAAGGATATCGTCTATACTAGTGGACACACACATGGTTGTGTGTTGACTGTTATATCAACCACCTGTTTGCTTCATTATACGCGGCTGCCAAGTTCTCGAGTCTCGTGTTTTTTCTTCATTTCCATTTTCATTCCTTTCTCATTGTGGATATATTTTTATCCAACGCGACAACGCACATCACGCCGCAGCGGAGAGCACGAAAAAGATTAGTTACACACTATAAGGCGCAAAATCAGAATATATACCAACACTTTCTCCGACTTATTATGAATAACAAAGCAGGATAGGGATTGCAGTTGATCAAGACACAGATATCGCATGAATGGCACTCATCCGCACGCCAGCTATTCACGCCTGTGCTTGTACTGCTTCCCCACCGGAATTTAAAGCCGAGGACTCGATATTGTTCAAGATAAACCACTTGCAAATGCTTTTAGTACCCGAGTAAACCTTTGAGTCTAGATTAGCGCATGGTTTTCGGCTTTAAAAATATTTTTCATGCCCGCAGAACTGCTCAAATCGATGAAATCTCTTGACAACCAAGATTATTGAGCAGTTAATGATGCAACTATTACATAATACAATCGTTTTCCTACTCTCAAGTCGATAGAGTCGACTTTCCTCTGCATCCCACGGCTCGAAATACTACACCATCACCACTACCACGCCCTGGCGTCCTTCACTTTCAGCAGTATCTCGATCATCATTGTTCTTGGTGGTAGTTCCCATGTGTAAAAGGCCACTTGAGTCACATAAATTCTACCGTGTCTGGGGCCTGCAAAATTTCTCGATGTGAAGTTCACGGAGAGATACATCGTGTGCAATTGACAGAGGACTTTCTAATATAAATGATGCGGAAGATCTCGAGGGGAGACGAAAGAGAATTATCATTCAACGTTGCACTGGACACGTGATTCATTTTTTTTGGGACGATCTTAAATGAAATAAATGCGCTGAATGGTGCCTTTGATGTACAAATATGCTAATAGACCATAAAGAAATAGATTCTGGTCCTCAGTTAATTTGATAAACTGGCACGTACGTTGCTGCAAGTGGACGTGGGTGGAGCAATACTTAGCGGCACGTTAATAAACAAGTTACCTATCTTGCTTATTATACTCCTCTTATTAATTAACTTGTCCTAAATTGTTAGTTTCTTGAGTTGCACATCGTGACAAGGATTTTTTGACTCATTCTGAATGACGAGCAGAAATATTGCCTGTTGAGTACCTTGTGAAAGGATTAGTTGGATATTTGAGAGTAAAAGTTCTAATTTTATGATTTATTCGTTTTTTAATTTATTTTTTAATACTATGCACTGATGGGGTGATACGAAAGCGTTTCTAATTACACTCAGGGGACTCATGTGTGCATATATATACGTCCAAGTGATGAAACAACTTTCTTCAGCGACGACCACACTTTCCATGACGATTTTTGAAGCCTGTAATTTCAGCCAGCAGAATGTGTGCTATAGATATATGCTTGTTAAAAGTTTATCAAGCAACAAGAACAAGTTTTAGTATTAAAAGGCTTCAACCAGACATTTTAAACTATATGAGCACAGCAACCTGAGCACCCGGGATTTTCAATAGGGTATGACGAAAATCAATAGTCTGTAGACATGAAACTCGGATGAAAACTGCATTGTTTTACTACCGTAAATTCTTCGTTTATCAAAACTTTCTAAATTAAAATCGAAATTTTGATGAAATAGTAGTATCGTAATTTTGCGAGCGATATAGCCGAGGAAAAATCGCGTCACTAATGTATTAAAAGTGTATATAATACATTTTTTTTTCGTTAATACTCTGATAACTCTGTAAATAATTGAGATAACGAAAAATATTACTCTAGTTAAATGATAAGAAATTTAATTTCCGACAAAAAATGTAGAATAAATTTTTGCTGTATTTCGCTTTATATTTAAGATATTTTTGAAAATAAGAATTTTTAAAAAAGTAAAAATTTACCAATAACTGAGGGAAGGACAAAAAAAAAAATTTTATTTCACATTTTTCACAGGAAATTTAATCCCTAATTATTTAATTTCAATAATATTTTTAAAAAACTTTTTTATCTCAACCATAAGCGTCAAAAAACTCATCGTAGATACATTGATATAAATAAAACATGAATAATATGGATTAGTTGTTAGTTGTAAGATTGTTTAAACATGGACTCCATTGTTATTAACGATGCGAAATATCTAAAAATAATAGTGCTACGACAGAACTACAAAAAAAAGTGTTCTTTTGAATTGTAAATGTATATACACTCGACATAAAAGGATATTTTTACGATGTGACCGCGACAATAAACTGAAACATCCCGAGCTAATTCTCAAATACAACAATATCAACACAATGGAATACTAATTTAATTATTAAGGCGTAGTGAGTCATGTATTGTTTATTTCAATGTCACAAGCTCTATTTGTACACTCACACATGAACACATAAAGTCACCAAATAATAATTCATATACACCCGAGTCTCCCACGCTTTACTGACAGCTTAACTTCTCATTTACGGTAAATTACCAGTAATTAAATGCTACTCAAATGTCACAGATAATTTCAGTATTTGTTTAAACTACATGGCAATTCAATACAATCAAGATTTAATAATCCGCGGATCAAGCTGTAATGCACTTAAGTGGTCAACGGCCTCTAACGGTGCTTCTCAGCCTTGGAGTGAAAAAAATGTGTCAACTAAATAGTAGTCAAGTCCTCTTGATGGCTTCTCTCAGCACACACCGTTCAATGAAAGGGAAGTGGCCACACCTACGTAATACTTGTATAGGCACTTGGCCATGCAAATGGCAGGGAATTCTCGGCGAGAGTATATATCGCAGCTCTGCCCCGCATTAGAATTCATCGCAAGTCTCATTCTCCGTTGTTACATACGCCATATGTATTACACATAAACGGGTCATCACTTGAAGCATCACCAACGTGATTCCGTGTACACAATGCAAGTTCAAATTGAGATGCAGTCGCTCATCAGGCTCATCTCTTTGTCATATTTTTCGCTCGCAATTTGGTAAAATTGGTCTCAAGGCCCTGAGAACACCAGTGAGAATTGGGTGAAACTGCCATTGTGTCGTCATGATGCCATCATTTCATCTTTTCACTGTTTGTAATAAGTAGTTATAAGTAAAAATGACGATTACTCTATTTTAATTTTGTTTTACACTGTTGGTGAATGTATATTGGTTTTTATATATACTTATGGAGTTATGAGAAATGCATCTGGACAGCAGGGAGGCAACTCATTGCACAAGTGTACAAGATATAAATGTCTCGACGATATCCGACCAATTGCGTAATGGAATTCAGGCTTCGAGTGGGCATCACTGCCATATACGTGTCCAACGTGCACCCGCGAGAGAGGAGTACGAAGTATATGAGAAAAATAATATTCTCAACACGGTCTGCCATTGTCAGTCGTGACATTGACAAGTGTCTGCATATGAGGAACACGGAAAAGATCGAATCTACGACGTTTCTTGCTGTCGACACTTGTCCGTCCATAATATATTCGGAAGCAGAGAGATGACTTTGATCGGGGCGACTGGACTCAATTGAAACACGAAAATCCTTAGAATTTATCGAGTTCAAAGTAATAATTATTAAACCATCAGTTTTGGTGCAATAATTTTGAACACTTTATCCTCCATTGAAAATTTATCAAAATTTAAATACAATAATCGGTTACATTTTTATTAATAAAAAACTTTCGGTTGTTCTCTGATTAAATTGACACCTTGAAAGCCTTTGGTTTTAATTGAAGATTCGCAATAAAAGTCTTCTTATTTTTAATAAATTATTTTTTTTTCTATTCGTAAGCACTCATTTATCAATGAAAATCATTCATTATTGCAATAATAATGTTTATTTATTTAACTCATTTTTTTTAGTTATTTCTTAAAGCTCGTAAATTATTATTTATAAATAATAATTGTAAAATCAGAAAAATAAAACAGCAAAACGGTAAAACAGTAAATATTTTATTCCCACTGTTCTATACTAGTTATTGTATATTTTTAATTATAAGCCGTTTTCCTTGTTTTTAAATTACGTTAAGGATTGTGTACTTGTTTTGTATGCTGCCAACAGAGTGGGACTGAGGATAAAAAAAAAACAGATCGATTACACGCAAAGCGACATTGAAGATTCTTGTTACCATACAATGGCTTCTAATGAAAAAAAAAGCGCAGAAATGATGATGCGTAGTGATTTTCCTGCAGCCTTCAACCGCAGCCTTCGACGAGGAAAAGCAACTCGTGCCTAATTAGCTATTCCACAGCGTAAATAATGATCGGTTGTCCTACAAAAAAAATTACGTCATCGTGGCGGCCTGTAGCGCATGGACCGTAATAATAAAAATATCAGGATGGTGTGGCTCTTGTGACCTATAGAGTCCAGAAATCCACGGGATGCAGTTCGTTTTAAACTGATGTCTTGGACTGATGTCTGCAGTTGAAGCCCTAATTGTTTTTTGTTATCGAAAATTCCTGCTGATGGGTCTTTCAGTGAAATATATATTGAGGTCTCACGCGATTGTGTGTCTGGCTGGCCAATTTATCGTTGATATTGCTAGTCATGGTGTTGCCAAGTTGCAGAAAACGTTAATTACCCACGGGTAACGATGTTGAATGACAATCTTGTTATAGCCCAGCAGGCCAGAGTTGTTGTTGCTTCGTGCAGAGGCACAAATCTGCATGTCTCCAACAATTTCCCCTCGTCGTGGATCAAACGGCTCTCTGCTTGCGTGACGCTGCAATGGATTCATTGAAATGTCAGAGTAATAAGCGCCAGACGATTCTATAAATGTGTTGAGAAGCATCCATGTGGCGATCACTGCCATTTAGTACATGTCGATGGTTGTCGCAGTGCTAAGCTTGACATGAATGAAATTGAGAGCATTGATTTCCTTCAATTTCCCTGGCCTAATCTACTTAACATTTTGAGCCCTATCACCCGCCTCGATTTACTTATTCATTTAACCTCAGTGTGTTGAATAAGTTGTAAACACGATTTATTCAGTGTTTTTATCAATATTGCTGAGTGAGAAAATTATTGCGTTGCTTCGGGGCGAGAATTTGACGCTTGTTTTGATATTAAATTACTGTAATGCTTCGGGAATAGATATAAACGGTCATTTCTACCTCTCATATATATGCTTCAACACCTCTACTATCCGTTTGATGATGGTTGAACATGCCTCTGCATATCTTGACGGATGTGTAGCGCCTTTTCAGCGTGATATAATCGATGGACGTCGACCCCGACCTATGATAAAGTAGTACAGACTATCAACAAGTGTCTATAATTGTGAGAAACTGTTTTATTTATACTTTCACTCTTGTTTTGTGCTGGTTTAAAGGATTATTTATGCATGGAGAGATATTGACGAGGGGGAAATAAGAATTTTCGGGTTAGTTATTATCACGCCTGAAGAGTGAGAAATTCAATATGCACGTTTTTTTTTTGTAAAATCACTGGGTTTTTCATGCTTGTGAGTTTGATGGTTTTGCAACTGGTTAAACCAATAGACTCTCGGTTTCACTTAAACATAAAACAATAGTGCTTTGTGTAGATTTATCGTATAAATTGGATAAAAAGTCAGACTTTCTATTTTTAATGGCTGTGACAGATAAAAAAACAGAGTAGAATAAAAATTTATCGAGCATTTTTAAATAAATACTTGAATTTGAATTTTCATAATATAGGTGAATGAAAACTTTTTTTAAAAATATTTTTTATTCAAAAGCAAAAGTTTGTTGGTATTAATTATTTATCGAGCTGTCACGCCCACGAGTTGAAAAGCCATCAGGTTTTTTTAAATTAAACCCTCTCTGGACGTGGCTTTCTATTTTTTTTTTCTAAAATAATTATTCTAAAGTCATTATTTATGCATTAAAACTTCGGCAATAAATTTAAATCTTTAACTTGAATGAGGAAGAAAAAAAAATTAGAGGTTTTTCATCTTTATTTTTATTATAATCAAAGAGATGATAGGTTCTCTAAACTGTTGGATGCTGTGGTTATATTTCTCAAAGCCGCGCGCCTAGCAACGATAATATTTTTGGAGAAATAATAATGTAAAGAAGCCAAGAGAAATGTGTGTGAATAAATTTACACATGTTCAACAGGTGTTTCATCTCTGCGATTTTTCATCCTCCACGTTTTTATCGTCTCGCTAAACTTGAATCTTTCTTTATATTTTTAATACATTCCTCATACATGTACTCTGCTATATATAATTAGGTTGAAGGGTTGATAGAAGAACTTTGCGGTCGATTTTTCACCCTAATCGCTCGTTGTTGAGTGATCAAACACGATATAACTTTCTCCCGAGGGACCATACACTAATGGATTGTTACGTGCTTGTAATTTTTTTTTGAACTTGGATCTCCTGGATGAAAGTAGCAGTTATTTATTTATTAATTTTTTTTTATGTTACAGACAAAAACCGATGCCGATATAATAAAGATGATTTCGTATATCCTGATCGTCGCTGGAGCGCTGACGTTTATCGTCAGTTTTCTCGGATACTGCGGTGCAATGTTCGAGTCCAGGTGTCTTCTGTGTGTCGTAAGTTCGTTCTAATTCAACCGCTCATAAAACCCACGCGGCCTATCTCAATTTTTCGAGCTGTATACACCACCCGCATTTTTTTCTTTCTTCCAGTATGGAATTCTTATTCTCATTGTTCTCATTCTCGAGTGCATAGTCGTCGGCTTGGCTTTTGGGCTAAAAGGCGATGTGAGTATAGATGATCCGACGATTTGATGCTGATAGAATAGAGTGGATAAAATAAGAGTAATTTTTAATATTTATTCACGTGCAGGCGGAAAAAGTTACGCAAGATATACTAAAGTCCACCATAAAATACTATGCTCTGCATGAGGATAAAACTGATGCCGTGACTGCTACGTGGGATGGAATTATGACCCAGGTGAGTCGACCATTTTCTAATTAATATTCTGACCAGGCAGGTAAACGTGTGCAGTCTACTGCTTCCTTGCTTTTCTCATTCACCTCGATTCTCCTCGAAGAAAATACGGTATTTTTAGTTTTATTACAATGCTGTAAGTATGATTCAAAGCGTCATTTTTAACAGAGTCTTTTCAGTATCAAATTTCCAAAATGTTATATTATCGTGCTGTTTTAAATCACAATATCTTTAAAACTATTGAAGATAAAGATTTTCTATCGGAGACCGTTTTTGTAGAGAATTTTATTAGCTACAAAATAGATCCTTAACAAAATTTGTCTAACTTGCATTCTTATCAAGATATCAGCAAATGAAAAGGTCTAACAGAATATATATAAATCTTTAAGAATACAGAGAGACAAAACCTGTTAAAAATTAAAAAACAACGAAAAAAAACCATCCTGAATTGTAAAATATTTTAGAAAACAATGCTAGAGAGTTTGACGATAATGAATAACTTGTTTACCAGGGCATTAATGATAATTTTCGTTTGAAAGCTGCACTGCTGCGGCGTGGAGGGTCCGGATGACTTCCAGAAGTACTCCAACTGGACAGCGAGTGGAAAAATGGTGCCAGAAGCCTGCTGTATAAGAGGTAATTGGCCTCTATCCAACTCGACATGTCCATACAGTCCGACTGCAAGCAACTCGTACCAGCAGGTGAGAAACCTTATCTTTAATCTTATCTTTGACCCAATTGACACGTTTTCAGCAGAATTAATGGAAATTATGGTGTTTCAGGGATGCTTCAAAGTATTGGCTGAAGCTGTAAAGGAACACGCAGCCATTGTAATTGGTGTGGGCATCGTTCTCGTGTTTGTCGAGCTGTTGGTGATTATTCTGGCGCTGTATCTGGCATGCTGCTACTGGCGGCCACAACATGGTAGGCTGGGCATTAAAGCTAACTACTAATTCATAATCATGCCAAAGAACAAATTACATTTCAATAGCGCATCAGTGAGTGATTATGAAGACAATGCACGCGTTTGATTTATATATATATTTTTTTTTTCGTTTGTTTCTTGTATTTTTAATTTTTGTGTTATGTTTAATTCTTGTTTTTTTTTGATGTCATGTATTTGTTTTTGTCTTGGTTTATAAATCTGTGGGTCATATTTGCAGTTTATCGATGTGTAGAGCCACCCGGCAACGAGTAGAGACACACGGGAATGCTAAAAGCCGGACCCACCACGCGAATTCAATCGAGAAATGCTAATTTTACTGTTCGACCTATTACATACTATCTTTTTTATTTTTTTGTTTTCTTTTCTTCATTCTTTTATGTAAGTCTGTGTACTCTTAAATGAGAATGTGTTGAGATTCATGTCTAAGAACGTGTGAAAAACTTTGGCGGTAGCGTATAGACGAGTCACGGAACCTCAATTACGTTTAATGTTACGTTTCAAATGTTGTTTAATTAATTGAAAGTGGGCACAGTCATTTCTTCCTCTTTTTTTTCGCTCTATTCCCCTCCGGAATTTTTTTCTTTTTCTTTTTTTTTTTTTTTCGTTTTCATGAAATGCATGTCAAGGCAATTTTTAAGGCTGATACAGAGGCTCGTCTGGCGGAATAATTTAAAAGCACACTTTTTAATCACTAGAGTGTAGAAAAAAAAACCGAAATATTTATTGAATATTTGTGGCCTCTGTAACATCCTTACAATTTACATCGGTGGGATTTTAGATATAGATTATTATTTACTAAAAAATAATTAAGCATTAAAATTACACATGATGACAAGAGTCAACGAACGGTATCTAGTTAGAAATATACACTCGGTCATTCACACATCCTTTCTCTCTTTTTTTTTCTTCGTTTCCCCCCTATGTTGCTTCGCAAATTAATTTATAAGAGCAATGCGTTCTTCTAGCTTGCGTAGACGTGTCGTCGAGACAAGCCTGGTGAATCGGTGATGGGGTGGATAGTGTGAGGAAGGCGGTTTGGTGAAGTATATATATAAGACCCTTGTTCCTCAAATTAATTCAATTGACACAATATTTTTTTTCACATTTGCTATATATTTATAACTCTTGTAGCTTGTCGCTTCGTTTGCGCAACACGTAAAAAAAAAAAACAAGGTGAAGGTGTCAATTGACAATTGACCTCACACGGGGCATACTGTCTCTCCTTTGTATCATCTCTCCCGTCGTCATCTCTCTCGCAAACCTCAGTATTGATAGGGAACACTATTTTTATAATGTTTATTAAGTATTGTCTATGAAATAATGCTTTTTTCTTCCACGCATGCTCTTTTCTCTGCTCAGCGACAAGGTGTATATATTTTGAGGCTTGTGTTTTTTTTTTGTTTGTGGTTATACGCGCGTTGCTGGAAAATCCAGAGGTGACAGTTTGGCGTAATGCACGAGCGGATATTAACGTGGGTGAGATTCACCGCTTCACATGAATATAAATGAGTTATACACTGTATACACGGCGCTTGTGAAATTATAATCTTATTTTTATCTTGATCACGTTAATGAAATTTATTAATCATTAATTTTAATTGGAAAATAAAATTATATCCGCAAATTTTTCTATGATTTTGTCGGGGAAATTTTATTATTTCGTGAATTTAGGTCACTGCACTATGCCAAATTGTCCAATAGGTTTAAAGTGTCTAGATTCATCTGAAAACCAGATTATTCTAGTGATCAGTTGACGTTTATGAAATCATTTATCGACCTGATAAGCAATCTCAATTTCATTTATTCAGTCAAGTGAGTATTTTTTTTAAATTGAATTTCACAATATATTCGAGTTAATATATATTTTTTTTCTTCATTTAGATTTTTGTAATGATGAGTTATTGTTAATTATCTTGATGAAATTGAGAGTGCTTTAAATGGAAAAAAAGATCCTCATCTTTTTAGGCTAAAGACCGGTTTCACCACGGACCTTTTGCAAGCTAAATCTAATTTATTCTCCACTTGAGTGTTTCTAACTTCTACTTTGAAATAATTTCCATCTAGACGAGCGAGCTGCGGAGCATCGGGTGGTGGTCCAATCGGTCTTTTCAAGTTTTTTTTTTCAATAATGTAAACTAATATGTCTAATTATGTTGGCTATTTTTTTATCTAACAAATTTTTCATACTTGTATTATTTTCTTCTAATAATCTTGTTCAAAACATTCATGATGGGCACTCTAGAAATTTTCATTACAGTGGTAACTTGTTGGTGCTGCTGCTGACGAGGCGTAAAGAGCATGGATCTGTTGAGTAGTACCTTCTAGCATTCGCACGTTGAATCCGTAGAGATCCTGTGCCTTGCTTGCTTGAAAACAAATTCAAAGAACAATGCAAAAAAAAAAAACAAAGCACCAACAGAAAATTAATTAAATATCGAACAAATAAAACCAGTGGCTGACAGTGTCAGTTATATCACTCGGTTCTGATGAACCGAAGAAAAAAACATTAATGTAATTGATGAGGCGAGCTCATACGCATTATGCACAATCTCATTCACATAAATTATATCTCGTCGAAGAAGTTAAGAAAAATATTTTATTATTTTGTATAATGTTCAAAATAAAATCGATGGTTTGTGAAAAAAAAAAAAATTAATAAAATAATCAGTTTATATTCGCAAACTAATCGAGGGTTTGCCTACTGCCGTGGCTCGCGCCAATCGAACAAGAAGAAAACAAAAACTTTTTATTACTGCTTTGTAAGAAATGAAAAAAAAAAAAAAATGTTTCATGGTTTAGTTTGTTTTTGTGTCAATCGTTCTACAGAGTTTAAAAGCTTGTTTTCACCTTTGTATAATTTTTCCAGAACACGTAGAAAATGTCATTGTGGAAATACTGTTATCCCGTTAATATTTTTCTTTGCATATCTAATAAATATTGTATTTATTTAATTCACTGTAATTGCAGTATTTGATATACTGTTAAGTGGGATGTAAAATCCAAATTTCATTTTCATGTTTATCAAAAAAAACGAAAAAATTCAAAGTTCAGAGTTAAAATATTTCCATATATTTTCTTGACTGCAAGAATTCTCAAAGGAAAAAAAGCGTCTGAGAAAAAAGAATATTTGAATCAAAATTGTTTCATGTTATGTTTAAAATCGTTCTTGAAAAAAAAAATTAAATTAGTTTTTTTTTGTTTGAATACACGTTAATATTTATTGTTGTGTATTTTTTCTTTGCTTCAATAAATCATTTTTGTTATTTGGATTTTACTATAGAATTGTCCATGAGAAAAAAAATGAAAAGTATAACACAAATATATGAGTCTCAAAGGTCTAAACGACCTTTAATCTGATCTACAAGTGTATATATTTTACTTCATCACAATAACTTCTAAATAATTAATATGCAGTTTGAATTTATAATAATATTAATATTAAGATTAATAATGATAATAATACTCTAGCTTTATGATACTTATTGAAATGTTTTTGTAAAAAATGTACACACGGAATAAAAATGAAAATTTTATATTATCCATAAACGTAAAAAATTTATTCTCTATCAGAGACCTGTAAATAATTTTTTATTGAATGTACGAATAAAAATTTTTACTTGTAGACGTCTCCAGCGGTGCAGTGGCTAAATATTTTTGCATATTGCCATATTACTAATTTTTGCATAAGATTAAAAAATATTGGCAAGTAACATTTCAGTGAAATTACGTTGCTTGTATCGAAAAAAACACCCCGTTTGCATCGAAAAGGTAAGAAGGGTTGTAATGACGTACAGAAGATAATTTCAGACCATGGTAAACAACGAAAATAATAAATCATTAATAATTAAATTAAAAAAAGTGACATATATAAAGAGCAGAAAAAATGAATCCTCTATTGCTTCGCATAGGGGTGCGGAAAATGAATGTCAAGGAATATTAGTTAAAAAAATATCTTAAGCTACAGTTTAAAATAGCGAAAGTAAATTTAAATCTCGTCACGATTACCAAAAAGGAGCTCATACCCCATTCATGTCGAAAATGCTGGTTACTTTAATGCTTAAGTAGAATAATCAATGGTTCGGTCAGCCAAAAAAATTATTACCCATTTTTGAGTTAAATCATTTCAAATAATAATTTTTTTATGTTGGAAAAAAATAATAACATTTTTTTTAGTACCACACTCCTTGGATATCTCTTGTTTTCGTGATTTTTTTGGTTTTCTGCTGATAACTCGGTAACCAAGCGAGAAAATGAAAAATCTTATAAGACTCAAATTATCAGAAATTTAATCTTCGACAAAAAATGTAGAGTAAATTTTTTTCATATTTTTGTTCCTTATCGAAATATTAAAGAAAAAGAGTATTTTAAAAAATTTATAATATCTCAAAAAATAAGAGAGATAAAAAAAATTAACTAAACGTTTTTTATAGGAAATTACCTCCTCAAAAAATTAACTTTAATAACATTTTTCGTTATCTTGCTTATGTATCGAGTTATTGCTAAAAAACTAAGAAAATCACGAAAACTGCGAGATTTGCAAGGGGTATACCCTTTTAAAAAATTTCATCAACAAAAAAAATTTTTTTTTTATCTCAAAACATCTTAAAACTTATTTCAGATACGTTTGCAAATAAACAATTTTTGCAATGTTTATTCGGCTGCCGCTTCGTTGTTTATTGACAGATTTGGCTGAAACTCGAATGGTATCACCTGGTAAGCGTAGTCAACCTCCATACCAAGTTTCAAGGTCATCCGATGATTAGGGGCGAAGATACAGAAACGGGGTTGAAAAAGTTATAAACAATTGCAACAGAGGACTTCTTTACCGGCCGATTCAGTTTCTTTTACGTTTTTTTTTTTTTTTTTTCATTTTCACAAGTCTCAATGCATATTTTTTTCTATAATTTTGATAATTATTCTATAAATAAATGGAAAAAAAAAATAATTTAGTTGAAAAAAAAATTTTATTCAAGGTCAGGAAAATATTCCATCGAAAAACTTCCCGATTTTCGACGAAAAAATGGGCCGAAATTACCGACCCCCTATAGGGCCCTGTAACTAACTTTTTTGTTTATAACTTTAGGGGGGCGGACGATGGCTCTATGGATAGATAAAAAGTTACCGACATCCCTGAGGCGATGGCTCAACCCTGCCAAAAATGCCCTCAAAAATGCTCTAGCTCCAACCGTTCTCGAGATATTTG
>MVJL01009818.1:0-10860 GCA_002156465.1 Macrocentrus cingulum
CCCCCTCCCTGGGATATTTTCCTATTCCACCGATTTTAATTTTTATTTCCACTAATTTATTTTCCTTTATTTTATTTGGAACAGATACTCGAACACGGTATTTACAGTGTCGAGATCACGCTCCTCGTAACGCGTGACAAGGAACGTGACGCTCGGGTAACACGAGATAACTTTTGCTACCTTGATATATTTTAATATATTTTTTTTTAACGGCAACGATGAAATTCGGTAAGAATATTTTCGGTATGGACGCTACAGAGCTTATCCTTAGTCGATGAAATCAATAGAATTCCACACTAAATTCGGTAACACGTACGATAAGTTTTATATTTTCTTTCGTTGAAAGATATTTGATTTTATTCGGTAATTGTTTGTCCCGTTCTGGACTATCAGCAGAGGATTACTGTGAAGTGAAATTTGTCAAAGTACAAAAGAAATATTCTTTCTTGATTTATTTTATTTTCTTTTATTAGTGCCTCAGTTACGAGTTGGTGATCGAAAGAAAAAAAAATAATAACGGATTAGTATGCGGACCTCGCCACCCAATTCTACTGTCCGTTTGTCACACAAAAAAAAACAAACAAATATAATCTCTTTCGAGTCTATTCTTTGCGGTATGGTGGTCGATCGGATATGACGGATGACGTAAGAACTCTTTCCGTCGTCCCCGCTATCATCCAAGAATTTATTTCCTTTGTAACAACACGTAATTTTCCCTCCTCCCTACTAGTCACTTTGGGAATTTCGATAAATTTTGTTTGACGTATGTGGTACTTACCAATTCTGGAGAATAATTACGGTAAATTGATAGTTCGGTAAGTTCTTGACGGTAATGCGAAAAATTCGGAATCAAAATTACAGTTCGATAACAAAAAAAAAAATATTAATCGGTCGGTAATAATCTGCAATATTTGCACCTAGAAAACTCGATGAGATACAAGCTGAAAAGAATACAATGAATCAGAGAGAGAGAGAGATATGTACGACCTCGTAACGCCTGTCCCTTAAATGTTTGGTGACGACGTTTTACAGCTCTTAATATTCACCAATTTTCCTTAAATATTTATTTTCGACGGATTAATACGGTAAATGAATCTAAACGGTAATATTTGGTGAAGGACAAAGTAATAGAAAGAGCGAAAATTCGGGACAGATGAGGTTGATGGAAGGGTCACGGTAGTTTGCAACGATAATAGAGGGAAAACAAAATTAAACTGCGTGACAGAAATACGGTAATGATGTTTAGGATAATTTAGCGGTAGTTTTCCAAAGAAAAAAAAATAATTGAGCGATAATAGACAGATAGTATGCGGGACAGAGAGCAACAAGTGTACTTACAGGTGGCTGCGTTGACGGCTGTCGTCGGGCGACGAAACCCCGGTGTTTTGCGCTGTTCGGGCGGCTTGACCCTTGCAGGAAATTTCTGCGGACGTTTTCTTGTCCGGATCAGCCCAATTATTATTCCCAGAGCACACACAACCACCAACAAAATCACCTGAGACGACAAATTGCCTGGTGGCCAAAAATTGACACGCGGACGGTGCGGTTATTATTCGATAGTCGGGATTTTCCGGTAGTATAGGCGCGGTAATTTACTTACAGGTCAGTTAAAGTTTTCCGGTAGTTCTTACGGTCACACTTTCCCACAAAATCGCGAGAAATCGACAAAGAGGACCACTCGACACGGATACGCCTCGTGGCAAAAATCACCAAGGGATTCACTCGGGTTCTTGGCACGGGATCACGGTTGTACGGTATTCTTGAGCTATAAACTGGACTGCGGGACACTACTGTTCACGTTTGTAACTTGCGTTTGACACTCGAATTATTTAATCGGGACGATTAATAAATGCGGAAGGCACGGGAAGAATTCAGAAATACTTCTGTTCTACTCGACGATCAGCTGCTGAGTGCTGCTGCCGTCTGCTCGAGGGCAAGATGGCTGCGTGTTGGTGTCGCGCCTGCGCGGAGCCTCGGTTGAGCGCGAGAACTGACGGAGCGCTCTCATTGGTAGAATTTGAACGTCCGCGCGGACCCAGTCGGTAATCCGTAAATTTTCTGATATCTCGATACTTCTACTCGATATTTCTGTCCTATGTTAATATTGGGCAGTTGCTGCGTACAATATTAAGCTCACAGAATATTTTTCTCGATAAATAAACGAACGAAAGGGAAAATAAGCTGATTATTCGGTAGTTCACCTCGATAGAATTTTGTTTGCTCGTGTCGCCCAGTAATCTCATTGTTTTGTAGACTGGACAGAACTCGAAATTCTTTTCAAGTCCCCACACGATTTTGTTTTTTTGTTTTTTTTCTTTACGGTAGACAATAGCGGTAAAGATTATTTCGTAAGACGCGTCGATTGAGTATGACTCACTCGTGACTGTCGATAATCCTTCTATTTTAACTCATTGTGAGGCTCGAGAGACTTGCCAAGCCTCCACAACATTATTTTATTTTATTTTTCAACGATAGGGATTATTCGATAACTGCGTTTGCGAGGCATACGGATTAAGTTGTTTTTCTCGCAGCGTATTTTTCGTGCGCTGGCCATAAAATTTTTGTCTCTTTGTACTCGGCTACAAAATAGCCAGAAAAACAAGGCCTGCGGATTATTTTATTTTTCTTCGCACGGCATTAACGCGTGTTTTCGATAAATTTGTCTTCGATATGCGTCATGCTCGGTATATTTGTACGGTAAGCGGATTATTGGTGGTCGAATGACCAAAAGAATATTCCAGAAAAATTTTTGTACCACCAGAAACTTATGTAATTCTTCAATCTAATAAAAAAAATTCAATTAACCCCGTAAATTCAACTAGAACGTCATAAACCCAACAAAAACTCAATAAACTCAATAAACGTACTCACAACCAAAACGAAAACTATTATACCTAACTTTAGAGTGCACAACATGATTTTGATCTTAGGGAACCCCACGTTGGGCGCCATTTGTAAGGGTATTATTTCTCTCTATTTCTAACCTAACCGCTATTACCCTACCTTCGTTTAATTATATTATCCGCGAGGACCTCCGACGGGCGCCAGCTAATTTTTTGTATCTGACCGGAAATCAGCGTCTATCACTCAAAATTCTCAAAACCTCCAAAACCTCAACCAAAACTTAAATCTAAAATCGTAACTCTAATCCCCGCGAATAAATAACTGATACGGAATTTTCCAGCTAGACAGTACCCTGATGTTAGGGTATGGGTCGTGGTAATTTTTCCGTGGCTCCAAGCCAAGTATAATTTAAACTAAATCATCAAACTTACTTACATAATTTTCTATAGAGTGCGGTATTTGAACGGTATCCCAAAAATTCGGTAACGATAATTAAACACAAATAATCAGACTCTAAACGGTAATAGATGACTCAATCTCTCCAAAATCAAATTAAACGGGAATAATCTTACTTGACGAGACTTAAGACTCAACGATAACCTTTCCTTCGTCGATCGGGCTGCCTTCCAACGAGTTCCTCGGTTCCTTGGCCTCCATGGAGTCAACCAGCGGACGTACCCTGGTTCCCCAGATTTTCCTTCACACTTTACACTCAGCTAAAACTCGACCGCTCACTCAGAGCACCAACTTTAGACGTCCGTTTTCTATGACATCTCAGCTCCCACTCTCTTCGACGACTCCTCGAAAACTCACTCCTCAAGACTCCGATACTCACTCCTCGAGCTCTGGACTCTGACTCTGGACTCCCAAAAACTGACTGCTACTCTCTCTTCACTCCTCGAAAACTCACTCCTCAAGACTCCGATACTCACTCCTCGAGCTCTGGACTCTGACTCTGGACTCCCAAAAACTGACTGCTACTCTCTCTTCAAACTCTCACGATGACTCAAAAACTCAACTCTATTTCCGACTCTTGCCGAACTCACCCGAGCGACTTCTCCGCCAGAGCCACGAGGAAACACAAAAGCTAATCTTAAATCTAATCGTTCATTCCGGTTGTGCGTGGCCATAGCGCACCCGGATCCACCACGCAAAATACCTAAACCCAAAACTGTGTTTTCCCCGGACCCTTACCATATGGAGAGCCAGGTCCTTCCCCTGGTCTTCTGTCCTTCTCGGTAGTCCTACAACTCTAAATTTTACCATCGGAACTCTACTTTATCGATCAAGTCTCTCGAATCCTCAATATTATCGATCTTTCTCGTCTCGTTTTTGTCTCGCGTCTCTCTCTATTGAATCTAACCATTCTAATAATGACCCTAAATTACCTTTACCTGTTAAAAATACTTGCAAATTGAATAAAAATAAATGTTAAATGACTACATGGCTGTGTTTTGTGACGACAACAGAAAAATAACGTCACAAGCTGCATCACCAATTCCTGTCTTAAAAAAATTTAGTCCTAACTATACAGGACATCTATTAACGGCATCCATCATTGGTCTTAATCGTTCACTTGGAAAACTTGTCTTCACCGGCTTTCAATTTGGATCTGATAACTGCTTCCACCCAATTGTATCGCTGTCGGATAACAAATTCTACGGCGTAACATTCAACCATCAAATCTGGCGTAAAATTTATAAAGAGCTTTCAATCATCGCACATCACTTCGAAGGCAGGGCAAAATTTGACGATCATCTCGAAAATAAACGTGCTCAATGCGATGGATTCGCGTACTGCCTCACAACTCTATATAAAAGCAAAACGTGCATCTTCTATCAAACGACTGAGTCCAACGGCTTCTCGTCGAAATCGCATTCTTCACCATCATCATCATCATCATCGGGAACATCGTCGTCGTCGTCGTCTAAAAAACCAAAATTCTCTGACCCATGTATTTATCTTCAAGCCTCATAGTTAGGGAGCCTAAGAGGGGAATTTTCGGGCATTCCCGAGCGCGTCAGTTTAAGGTATGGAAGGTACCTTAGACCCAACTGAATGACCTTGGAAAGTATTAGCCCTGCGCTCAGGGCAGACGATCAGATTAGTAAAAAAAAATCGATCGTCTAAAATACTCGAGCACGTCAGATTAAGGTATGGGGGGTTGATTTTGGTGTTAAAAGACTAAGTTTCAAAAATCCGACGAAAAGGAGTAGGCGTTTCGGAATTAAAGGGTCGCAAATCTGTAAAAAAAAAAAAAACGTTATTCCGGCATTCTCGAGCGCGATCAGGTTATTTTTTAATTGAAAGGGAATGACTTAAAAATAATAAAAAATATATAATCTGCGGATTATCGCGAGCCTGGAAGTCCATGAGAGCCATTTGTCCCCTCAAAAACCGCGTTGCGTTATATAAGTCGGACAACGGAGCTTTTTACAGAAAAAAGTTTCAAATAAAAGAGAAAGATAATTTAACTGTGCACAAAAAAGATATTATGCATTTTTTTGTACAGCTAACATTTTTCGACTTATCGCGGAAAAAAAACGTTTTTTGGGGTGTATCTTGGAAATAACGGGTTTAAAAAAAAAAACTCTCGATACAAGAATAAAAGTCCGTCAAATTATCAATCTTTTTTGTTCGACTTTTTTTTTTTTATTTTAACTTTTTGAAAATTTCTTTCGAATCAGATGAAGTTCCACGTATTTCTGTAGAAAAAAGGATTGCTACTGATAGATTAAAAAATAATGTGCTATTTAATAACCTGATTAATTTACAAACTGCTTTAATACATTTATTAATAAAAAAATCTGAAATTTTTCGGGTGCGCGGGGAACCGCCCCTGTAGCCCCGCTCCGCGCTCGTTGTACACGCTCCTATTGCCCCGCCATTTCGTCAGTCAGCTGGCATCACGTATACCACTCACAAGCTACATTGGAGCTCGCAAAGTTTTCTGACATACTTGCAGTTTATTCATTATTGTGATGAGATTTTCATGATGAGTGATAATATTATAAAGTGTGTGTTTTGTTCCGAACCTTTGACGACAAAATCGGTGAAGTTTACGCTGCAAACCTTAAATAAATGTAAGAAAGTGTTCGAGTACCGCCAAAGCAAGCCAAACGTCAGAAAATCACGTACGGCATATGACAATATTCATCTCCCGGCTGATGTCTCAGAGGGTGCAGCATACCATGCGCAATGTTATAAGTGGTTCACCGCGATAAAAATCCCATCTGATTTTTTAACAAACATTGACCAGTCCAATGTTGGTGAGGGCGACAGTGGTCCGGAAGTTCCTGCTGTGTGGGTGGGTTGTGGAGCTGATATTCCCACAACTTCTTCAGCTGAAGTTGCTGGTGATTCCTTTGATGAGTAAGAATTTTTACTTTTATCATTAGTTGGGTATAAATTTTAATTTTTTCCAATATAAACTCTATCATTTCGACAGTAAATTATACCTGGGTTGATCCGGATATAAACACAATACACATCTAGCCCTTGTAAACAGCTGCTCTTCTCGGTCCTTCCTCTCACAAGACTATCCTTGATAGACATGTACTAACCATTCAAAAGATATTTTTTAAACGTTTCAAAGTTGATAAATAATTTTTTTTACTCTATTAAAACACATAACTATTTTTTAAAAATGTCTAGAAGTTGTTAAATATATATATAATTTATTCTAATTAATCGTAAACAATAGAGATAACAACAAATCCAACAATTTCGAAAAATCATCGTTTATTTTAATTGATATATTGTTGTCGTCAGCTCAGAAATAACCTTTTTATTAAAATTCTAATTAAAAATCGAAAAAAGAAATTTATAGCTTAAAAAAAATTTTCTTTGCAGCCCTCAGATATCCGACCTATTGGAAGAAAGTTATAATGATGAATTGCATCTAAATGAGGTAAACTTTGATGGAGATCGACCATTGGAACAATGTTTTATTTGTGAAAAATCACAAAAACGTCTGCGCGAACACAAGATTTCATTAGCTGTAAGCAAATTTAGCACTCTAGAACAATTAAAAAGTACGGCTACGGAATATAATGATATTAAAATGTTGGAAAAAATCAGTTCCTTCGCAGACGAATCAGTGATTCGTTATCACAAATGTTGCAAGGATCAATACTTGCGTGACGTTGCGAGGAACGAGGACAGTGAATTTTTTATTAAAAAGAATGCATCCAGCAATGCGTACTCAATTTTGTGTGAAATGTTGCAACAACGGATCATTGAAAAAAGGGAATGCTTGCTTTTTAATTCCGTAAGGAGAGAATATGACGAGTTACTGATAGAGCAAATGAGTTTGTTATCCAATTCCGTCAAGACCACTTCACTCTCTGATCGCCATTTAGAAAGAAAACTAATGGAGACTTTTGATCGCCGGATTAACATAATTTACGCTGAAAAAAAAAAAATTTCTCGCTCCCTTTGATATGAATTTTTTAACTTACCAGGATTTATGTCAAACTATGTCTACAAAAGAAAACATTCGATCCATTGCTAAAAAGTTAAGAGAAGAAATTTTAAATTACACAACGACAAAATTACCGACTGATCATACAGCAGACAATTTAATTCAAGGCGTATGTAATTCCGTTCCAGAGCTCTTGACTTGTTTCCTTGAGGAATTAATTACAGGTGGCGCATGTCATCGGTCAAAAAAACAACGTAAAAGTAAAAAAATTAACAAAGAACACACAATTTTTTCTCTCGGACAAGATTTAATGTACGCTACGTTTCACCACAAAATTTTGACATCGAAACATGTTTCGTGGGGTTTGGCCGTAAAAAGTATGTGTAACAGCAGGAAAATCATCAATTTACTCTTCAAGTACGGACATTGCTGCTGTTATAATACACTCGAAGAGTTGGAAACGGAATTGACGTATTCTACAATAAATTCTACGTACATCTGTCCTGAGGATATTGAACGTCGTTCGGATCTTGGGACTGGAGTGGCGTTCGATAATTTTGATCGTTTTGTTGACACGCTCGACGGCAAAGACACTTTGCACGACACCGTAGGGATTATTTTTCAAGATATAGCTCGGAATGAAGAAGTAATCGTGACAACAGCTGGCATGGCCATGGATAATGACAATCCAGCTAGAGATGATACAGCCCACGGGAGTAGTACGGAAGTATTGCCGGTTTCTACGACTAGAAAGCGCAGACGCAGGACGTTTGAGGAGATGACATTTGAGTTGCGTCCCTTCACCAAAAAATTAAAGATTTCGATCTGGAATGAGCTTGATGTTTCAGCGCTTAATCAGGCACCAGACAGTTTCAAGATATCCACACAACTGGATACTGCGTGGAAGCTGTCCCACAAATTCAAGATTCAAAACATTCCGATGTGGGTAGGCTTCCAAAGCATGATTACAATCGATAATTCCCCTGTCCAAAAAGTCTCGTATCTCACTCCGATAAATTTGTCTCCAACCAATAATTCGACAGTATTAAAAACTTTGGAGATGAGTCAAGAAATCGCAGCTGAATGCCAAGCGCCGTACATTCAGATCACTTATGATTTGGCCATCGCTCGAACGGGTTTTTGCATTCAAGCTCAAGAATCTTCTAAACTTGACAATATTTTTATTCATTTAGGAGCTTTTAATGTTGAGATGGCTTTCTTCAAAGCAGTTGGAACGTTTATTGAAGAGTGTGGATTAAGCAATGTAATGGTTGAGAGCAATCTAATCGCAAACGGATCCGTCGCTGGGTTTCTGGCAGGAATAAATTACAACAGGTGCAAACGACTACACTCAATTATGGCTTTGGCACTCCAACAATTACATCTAGAGTCATTTCTTGATCGTAAACATGTAGTCATTTCTGAATCAGTGGTACAATATCTCACAGCGTTCATGCAGGACAAAAGCGTCTCTCCACGAGTAGACCATGCAGAAACCCAGCAGTTCATTAAATCTTACGAAAAATATACTGCAGAATCTCTTCAAGGAAAATATGGCCAAACGTGCCAATTTTATGCGATGTACATCGACTCTGTAAATCTTTATCACATTTTTATTCGCAGCATCAGAACTGCAGATCTTGATTTGTTCAGAGATGCTGCGCGTCAGTAGTATAGGGGCCACTTTTGCGCCCCCCACTCCCATCCCCACTCCAATCCCCTCCACGGTAGCCGCCGAGCCGTGCGAGAGGTGCGGAGAGAATGGGCATGGTGGGGAGCGCCAAAGCGGCTGCTATTCTTTTTATTTGTTATTTATTTTTATATACAATTTTTTGGTACATTTTTCGATATATCGTGGATACATGAGTTACATGAATTATTATTATATTAAGAGTTCATGACAAATGTGATTATTTCGTTGCCGAACACATGAAGAATTTCGGTAATAATTAAATCTGAGCTGTCGCTATACTCTTCAGCAGGGATCTTTCCACGGATAGTTTCAACGAGAGCTGGTTCTCCGCTTTCTGCCTTTTTCTTGATAATATTTTGTAAAATTATTCGCCCGGATTCGAAACGAACGGCTGATTTTCCTAGCAACTCTTCCATTATCGGTATTTGGGATTTTAGTGATTCGATAATCAAGTCTTTGCATTTTGCGATGACGACGAGGTTGATGATGCTGATGATGCTGATGATGATGATGCGTTGACGTTGATTCCGCCCGTTTGATAGAGAATGCACGTTTTACTTTTGTAGAGCGTTGTCAAACAGTATGCAAATCCGTCACATTGAATTCGCTTGTTTTGAAGATTGTCGTCGAATATTATATTACTTTCAAAATTACGTGCGATGATAGGGAGCTCGTCGTAAATTTTCTTCCAAACATCGGTGCTGAACGTTACACCGTAGAATTTGTTGTCGGACAGCGACACAATTGGGTGGAAACAGTTGTCGGATCCAAGCTCAAAGCCCGTGAAGACAAGTTTTCCGAGCGATCGATTGAGTCCGATGAGTGAGGCGGCCAATAGATGTCCAGTGTAATGTGGATTAGCTCTTTTTACCACAGGGATTAGTGATGCACTTTCACGATCGCGTTTTCTTGTTAATACGTTTGCCATGATGGTGTATTTGAAACAGTAATGTGGATTAGCTCTTTTTACCACAGGGATTAGTGATGCACTTTCACGATCGCGTTTTCTTGTTAATACGTTTGCCATGATGGTGTATTTGAAACACAATTTACAAGGTGATCTATATAGTTTGAGATTTGCTATTCGACTGACGCTTTACACTGGATGTCGACGCAACTCTCGAGAAAAAATTTGATGATGGCAGCATGCACGTGCATGTATGACTCATCTTTACTCTTTCAGAAATAATACTAGCAAATATATTGTTGATAAAACTCTCGAGAAAAAATTTGATGATGGCAGCATGCACGTGCATGTATGACTCATCTTTACTCTTTCAGAAATAATACTAGCAAATATATTGTTGATATTCGAGTAGGAATTTTTAAGGATAAACAGTGGTGATAGAATAACATTTCAGTTTTTAAACTCTTTCAGAAATAATACTAGCAAATATATTGTTGATATTCGAGTAGGAATTTTTAAGGATAAACAGTGGTGATAGAATAACATTTCAGTTTTTACCTTATATTGTTACATGTTCAAAAAAAATATCAAGTTTACAAAATTGTTTACTAAGATATTGATAATATAGAGTTCAAAGAACTATCCTTATATATAAAATATACGCTAACAATTTGATAAATTAATGTCGTTGTACACAGTTCTGTACACGAATACGTTGTCTATACTATCCATTGCCGCTAAATTGATTACCACAATATACGCTAACAATTTGATAAATTAATGTCGTTGTACACAGTTCTGTACACGAATACGTTGTCTATACTATCCATTGCCGCTAAATTGATTACCACCCAATACATTTTTACTTCTCTTATTCTTTATAAAATGTTTGTAATATTCACGAACGATTTCATCGTTTCGTCTGCTGTCTCCACAAAATATAGATAAAAATCTGCGAGTTGAGCAATAAATAGACATAAAATGAAGAAACAT
>MVJL01009820.1:0-28303 GCA_002156465.1 Macrocentrus cingulum
CAGAATCTATTGTTACAATTTTTTTAATTAAACATGAATTTCCAGATAGAACGACACCATTCGGAAGGATATGCTGATCAGTTTCCTATGCCATAAAATACTCCTGGACACAACACATCAACACTTGCTAATCAGAGAATTGTGCTAGGAACCACCAACTTGAAGCATCAATTATTTTCTGTCATCCTTCAACATAATTTTTCCACATGAAAAGGAGTAACTGGATATAAAAATGGTAACGAGTATTCTAATCTATATATTTTGTTTAAATAACTGTTTTAGTTGGAAAACTGACTTAAAAATTAAATAATTATATTTATTCTAGCCTGGAAATGTTTTAAATGCCGCCATCTATGTCTGCAATATCGACAATTCCTTCAGTAAGCTGAGAAAAATCATAAACATGCTCAAGCATGCTGTCCTTGGGCTGAAACTTGGCTGAAAACTATACAAATGGTGATACACATCGAATCGTTCATGTTTTACGGACTTCCGACAATTCTGGACGCAGGTATAACCCATTTATCCATTTTTTTTTATTTCCCCGTCATTTACTATATATTTAATCAATTTATCCAGGGTCTGTCAAGAGTAAAATCTTTCCACGACAACAATCAACCAGCCAGAAATATATCTCTACCTACGACTGGTCTTGCCGATGGCCTCTGAAAGCATTAACCACTAATAATTACTTCGATGCTGCGAGGTACACAGTGAATAAGTGAACATATTTACTCTGGCCTGGTTCTGGCGCGTGCTCTAAGACGTGAAATGAGAGCAGAGTTAGGTTAGACTATCTGTCACAATTTTATAAACAAAAATTCACATTAACAATGTAAATATTCTATTATTTAAGTTGATATATTCATAAATTACGCTACTAAGAAGGATATTTTACATAATTTTAATTATTATTGTAAATTACAATGATTTTAGTGATTAATTTCACATATTACAACGATATTATTAATTTTATGATTGTAAATAAACTGTAAAACCATGTCAAATAGTCTAATAATTAAATAAAAAATATTTATCTAATCATAAGTAGTCGTAAATTAATTATTTCTCCCTTAAATAATCAAATTTCAATAGATTTAAACAAGCCTGCCATCTCCTGTAATTTCTGTCTGCCAAGTAAAGCCTCTAAAATCGTCGAAAAATTTCACAAAGTATTAGGAACATAGGAGAATAAAAGAGGTCTATCGAGCAAAAAGATTAAGTTACCATCGAGCGGTAAAATTTTTTTGAATTTTAGTTCAGTTGTTTGCCGACAGATGGCGCCACGGGTATCAAAACATTGAAATCTTGACGAAAATTTTGTTGAAATTGACGAGATGTATCAGGAACATAGGATAGCCAAAGAAGTCGATCAATAATATTTACATGACAGTAACGTCATCTAGCGGTAAAAGTTGGAAACATATTCAAAAATTTGAATTTTAGCTCGGCCATTTACCGACGGATGACATTGTCGGCTCAAAAATATCAATTTCATGACGAAAATTTTCGTAAAATTGACCACTTGTATTAGGAGTATAGAATGACATAGGAGGTATGCGACAAAAATTTTTAAATTAACTATTAAATATCGAATTTTATTGATAAATATTGCAAAAAAAAATACATAAATTACTAGAAATAATTACAATAAATTAAAAAAACATGTAAAATACATATTTTTCTATTTTTAAAGTGCACAATAATTCGAATAATTAGTTTAAAAAACTGCTTATGACAATGTTAACATGAAATTTTTTTTTTTTATTCTAATTTCAACATAATAATGTCCTCATTCGGTGAAATCACGAACTCCAATGAATTTATAGCTCCCACTCTCTGATATATACCCACACTGTCACAAAACACAAACTTACAATGCTTTACAAAGTATATATTCGCAATAAACAATGAACCTTTATCAATTTAGTGAGTACCAAAGGTTCAATAGTGATTTTTACTGTTATTTCCATAATATTTCTATTCCTTAAACCCAAAATACAGAATATTAATAAACTAATTAATCAAATTTACTGTTTATTACGTTCTTAATTATTGAAAAAATTAAACTTAAACATTTCTATTGTTCATTATACTTCTTCAGGACATAAATTACTGATGTTGAATCCGACTGGAACAAAAATTCAATTAAGTTTATCAAACATTGCCTGATTTTTACCTTTAACAATCACAAATGTCAACAAACAATACAATTTATTCTCACTGAGATATAAAAAAGACGTGACAATTTAATCGATGAATAATTTTTCTTCTCAAGTGAATTTTATTAGAGAAAAAATACTAATACAATGTATGTACTACAAAGAAGTTGTGTATAATGATATCTCACATGACACAACAACAAACCCTACACGAATAATTCTTAATGATAGAAAAGAAAAAAATTAAATTAATTTCCTTTCTCATTATCTCTACTACATTTTAGACTCAATATTTAATTATCTTATCCATCGACATTGATCCAATATTAATTAAGTTTTTTCTTTCATTCACTCACCAATGCTCAAGAATACAGCGCAATCGAAAAGTGTTTGTACCATACAAGTATATGGTATATCGCAATTTATGAATTTAATTAGACAAAAAAAAAATGATGAATTATTTACAGACACATTTTTACGTGATTTCGCAGTATCACCCATGCTCTATATGCCATCTCTCGATCGAATCATCCATTTCATTGGCAGTTTTATATAGCATGTCAAAAGCAGTCTGGAAATTATTTATGTATAAAAACTGTAATTTTTTACCTCCATAATTATCTCAGTTTTGTGCAATTATAATATTTTCAATTGCACTACTGTTTGTTGCACAGATTTTCAGCACAAAAAAAAACCATATTTATCGATCGTCTCACTAGTGAAAATTCATCGGTTCTTACACATAACTAATAGTTTTAATTAATTTTATGCCTTTCATAAAGTCATAATAATGTTTGACGTAGCACCATTGGTTTTTATATCGCTCAATTTTTCTTTTGCTGCTTCCACGCAGCTATTCTCTCCTTTAAATCGTGTGCTATGATAAAAAACAGCATTTAATATACGAAATTTATCAACAAAAGAAAAAAAAAACGGAAAAAAACTTTACCTGGTATCAACATGTCTTCACTCAATGGCTGTCGGCTAAAGGGATCGGTTGAACTGTTGAGCAGATGTCGAATAATGACAGCTTTATCCATAATTATTCCAGAAGGTAGTTTTACTGGATCCTCCATCAATGTGTCCATAAGAGGATCACGGAATTCTTCAGGTGCATCGCCATAATCCTCATCACGTGCACGATTATCACGAGCAATCACAGCTGCACGCTCGGCCAGAGCTATAAAACGTTCAATCTCCGTTGTTGTTTTAATAGCTGATCGTTCCAGTCGATTTGCAGCATCCATAAACAGGTCTTTGCAAAATGATCTCTGAAAAACATACAAAACATGAATTATTATTTCAAGAAAAAAAAAAACATAAATGCCGATAAAATGAACAAACCTCGTCACTGGCGAGTGCAGCAGCAAAATTATCACAGTCTAGATGTAAATAAATGTCGATTAAATAGCCCAACATTGTCCTGGGCTCCCAGCCATACTTTTGTGGATTTCTAACTTTTAAATTTTTGCATTTAGGACCACAAAGTTGTCGCAAATTAAAGTTCAACATGGCACTGAGCCTGCCAACCAGTTCAGGTCGTAAAAATGGCTCGGTAATGTCGACAGTTAAATAGTGGAACATGGAAACAGTTTCCTTGGCCAAAGTGAGGTATGAGCGGGCTTGACGCTCATCAGCCGACAACTGACGTGTCCGTGATTGTTGCTGTTCCTGTGTCAATGCTGACCAAGCTGCCTTGTCTGTCATTAATTCTTGGACCTCGTGAATACGCTTGAGAGACTCTAAACTCTCGTCCAGCAAAAATGTCGTGTCATTCATCAGCATATTTATAAACTTGACAAACTGTTTACCGTTGTTACTTTCATTAACTATTGACGTACGGTGTATTAAACTGTCCCACATTGACTTGAGAATTAAACTAATGTGATAGCGAATTGTAAATTTGTCATAAAATTCCGAACTCGATCCAGTTGTTTCAACATCTGTGTAGAATTTCATTAGATACGATGCTAAATATGTCCTTGAAAATGGATGAGACATGACCTGATCGTGTAATGACTCTGTTCTTCCCTGTAAAAAACATTTATCATGATAGCATCAACTTAATGAAAATAAATAAATAAATAAATAAAAATTACCTGAACGCTGGGACTGATGACAAAGAGGACTTCAATGATTTTTGCAATAAGATACGGATTTCTGATGCAATGTGGCGTACAAATCACGAGCAGAAGCCACGTAATGAGTGAATTATCCATGTTATTGGCCACAACAATTGGTTGATACTGCAATGTAAATAGTAGAAATTCGGCAATGTCCTCGACATACCACTCGGGCAGAGCAGTGAATTTTTGTGGAACTTCCAGCGGCAATGGTAGCGTTGGCAGCGGATCACCCGGCGCAGTTTGAGTCAATAAACCAAGCAGTATCTCGGCAACAGACGTGTAAAAATGTAGTGAGCGTCTGAGAAGCACAGGATCAAGTAAGCCAGCATCAGCGCACGACTTTGATTTTCCGAGACGTTTCAACTGTTGTTTCCACCGTTTGATAAGTTCCTTATTGTGGCCGGCAAACGGCGCATCCTTCCACTGTACCTCGGTAGCCTGCAACTCGTCAAGCATTTTCTGTAGTTCCCTCAGTGCCCGAAGTTTTCTCTGATATTTCTGCAGGGCCGGCATGAGAGCAATGTGATGGCAGTGCAGCGTCAAGAACCAACACTGAGTTGGAAATTTCGCCTCAGTCCATTTGTGTGTCTTGCCGAGCTCCTGCAACCAATCGGTTATTTCCTGCGACGACAATTTCAGCGTTGTGTCATTTCTTATGTCGACAAAACACGCAGGATGGAATGGATAGAGTGGATCAACAGTATCCAATTTTATCTTCACAGACAGCATTTGTAAAACGGATAAAAGATTCAACATGAATCCATCGCCAGCAAGAGCAAATTCTTCCGTTTGCATTTGCGATCGTTTCTCATTGAGACGCACAAGTGCGGCTAAATAGGCAATTGTTGCCTCGCGACACGTGCTCGTTGCCAGAATTGCGTGAAATATTTTGTGGAGAGATGTTCGCGTACTTTCAAGCTCCTGTTGCAGTGTCAAATTGATAGACTTGTCACTGGACGGATTGCCACTGAAGAATTTCTCCGCCACCTTTGGCTGATCCTCGGCAAACACTGATACAGAGAGAAAAGGCCCGAGGAAAGACGTTCTAGCCAGTTCTCGGCCAACTGCCATGGTCATGACATCAGGCAGGAACTGTACTTGATGAGTTATGAGCCGACACACCGGACGAATGTTGCCATTTGTGCCACAACGAATGTCGATGAGTTCCTCCAGTGCTTCTATAGGCCGACGATGAGTATTTCCAACTAAACTGGCCTGTTGTATCGATAGATAGAGACCTTGGAGCAGCGGTGTGAAGATTTTGTGGAACGTTTGCACATTGGAGTGGGTTCTGGCGACGAGTTCGTGGAGAAAGCCTCTTGGCAACGTTTGCGAGAGCATTGGAGCCAGGAGCGGGCTCGTTGACGCTAAATTCGCATTTTCAGAAATGCCGACAATTCCCTGCAGTACCAAACTGGCATACTGAATGCACTGAGCTCGCAGACACGTTAAAACATCTAAAATCGGCGGTACACTTGATCTTTTTGGATGGTTCCGCTCCTCCACGGCGGCTCTTGTGTAACAATTCAGCAAATAAAACAGACTTTTTGGCTGAGCGGTTTTTTCCCCGCTTACAACCGGTGATGGCGCGATTGAACACGATGGTAGAGTGACTGTTGGACTCACTAGTGGACTTACTTGGTTGTGTGAATTGTCCTCTGTTATTATATCCGAAGGTATTTCCTTCAGTGGATCGTCACCGCGTGCGAATATTTGTAGTACTTCCATGAGTGATTGATTTATAATATTGGTGTAATCCAGTTTTTGTGCTTGCTGATCACTTAATTCCAATTGAAACAAGTGTATCGTATCGTCAGCTGGATAATCTTTCCATGACACGCAGAGTACACGGGAAATTACTGACTGAATTTGATCTGTTGGAATTTCCGTGCTAGAGCTTGTCGTCTGAAAGATAATTCATATTTGTAGAATTTAATTTTTTTGATAGAACTGTTAATTTACCCGTGATCGTATGATGCTGTCCTTGCGATCGGAATCCTCCACCTCCATATTTTCGATGCCCGAGTCCACATCGATACCGGAACTGTTGCATTGCTTGTCACTGCTGTCTTCCGTGTCCATTGGAGCCTCTGGAGGATCACACTGAGACTGCTGCTGTGCTGCTGTTAGCAGAGGAAATGAATTTCCAACACCTGATGAAGCCGAAGACGGACCTGGGGTACTTGGTGAGCTTATACTCGAGGCCCCATTCGAAATTGTTGGAGTACTAGCAGTTTCCAGACCTGCTAGTCGTGCTAGCCGCCTTCTCCTCATCTGTAAGATAAATTAAAAATGTAAATTGTTAATTATTCATTCAAAGATTGTTGAGTGGGAGGACAAAGAAGAGGCGACGAAAAAAGCTACAGACAATGTTGAAGATTATATGATTCTGTTGAGACAAAGGATGAAGCGAGCACGTGCTAAATTTATCCAATGATTTTCTTTCAATGCCATTGAACTCGGTTGTTTTATATGGCAGATTTGGAAATGTCAATTTAAGATTTCAACGCAAAATAATATAGATTATAACGAGAATTCATGTTAATCTAGTTATATAATTAAAGAAATGTGATGAAAAAGGTAGAAAATAAGAAAAACTTGATGATGAATATCATTGATTTCTTGTGAATAGACAGTGATAAATGATTTTAAACTTGTTCGATGATAAAATTGGGGTGACAAGGTGATGAAAGAGACATTAAAAGACACGTAAATAAGCTTGACAAAGAAAGAATGAGAACACAGCAATGAAATAGTCTATGGCAAAACAAATGTTGACAATACTTACTTCTTCTGGTGTTAATTCGCTCATGGCCCGAATCACTTTAGTATCACTCAATATATCTCGTTAAAATTCACTACAATTTCGTGTACTCAACTCTAGATAGATACAAAAAATTCGCATGTGAAAACCTCTCGTATATGACTTCGATATGTCAGAATAAAATTTGGACAGTCACTCTACATCTGTTTGAGTTTAGGCGTGAAACGAGGAGAATCATGTCGAGTCACGTCGCAACTATCTCCCCACCCTCTCACACATGACGCCGCCATCTTGTTCGAGAAATTTTGCCTCATCTGCGATTAGCCCAAACTGCGCATGCGCTCTTACTATACGTAAATGGTGCGCAGACGCCGCATATTCAAATTTGTCAAAAAAAATTATAAAAATAAATATTTTTACAGAAATCTAAAAATAAAATTCAGTTGATTTACTCACGATGTATATAAATTAAAATTATCAATCAATAAAAATAACGTAACAAAAATGGACGTCAGACGGTAGTGTCCTTCGTAATTATAAATATTGTAATAAAACAATAAATAAACTACACTTACCTTCCATTTAACTTTGTTTTTTAATTATTTGTTTAATTATTAATTTTTTTTAACTTGACAATCGACTCCAGTTGCGTCATTTATCAACAACAATGCAACACCTGTCGTTGTTTCTGTGTGTGTAAAGCGCGTGGTGGGTCAAGCAATAAAGCCGTTAGAAGCACGACATACACTCGATTGTTTGAAAATATTCCGGTAATTTTCTAAAACAAGATAAACAATATTATTACAATAAATTTAAAAAGTAGTATTAAGAATTCAAAATTTTAAAATCATTTTTTGAGTGATTTGTTTTTATACTTAACTGCTTCTAATGTGCCAAGAAAAGCTTATGTACACTGACCGAAATTGTTATAGGTTATCAGGCAAAACAATGGCGAAATTTCAACACATGAAGGCATTTAATGCTGCAACTACTGAATATCTTCGAAATCCTTACGGCGTTCAACAATGCACAACGCTCCAGATACATCTTGACGTGAGTCAAAGTCTATACTTTGATATAAGTCAAAAACCAGAAATTCATTGATAAATCTTACAGGCAATGCGATCATCAACTGACTTGGACATTTTCGAACCAGGTTCTGCAGTGGCAGAGGAATTCTTCATGAGCCTGTACAAATTAACGAACATGTTAGACACAAATACTCCATACATTTGGTATACATTCGACGTCTTGCACCGTGTTTGTGACAATCCTGCTGCAAAACAAGCTCTTATTCACACGTACAACTTTGCTCCAATCATTTCGCGGATCTTGAGCACGGATTGTTCCCCGGATGAAACAGTGATAATATTAAAACTGCTGCAGCAGTTAACTAGTGGCATAAAAATCTACGAGAAGGAGACATATCTCTCGCCACTGTTTAAAACATTGACCCACTTAATGACAAAATCATCGCAGGAAAACATTGTAGCATTGGCGCTAGAAATCGTGACAAATTTGTGCTACAACAATCCACCTGCCATCGACACATTCGTCAACCACACAAGCATCAAAAATGTCTACAAAACCCTTGCAAAACGTCAAAGCAGCAACATCCATTGTCGAGTATATTACACAAAACTTCTCCTAATTACCGAGCAATCAACGGACAATATTCCTGACACAATTATCCTCGATTTTGTGATGATGACATTCTCCAATCTTTTGGTGGCACTAACACACAATGAAAACCACCTGGTCCAGCACATTGTGACATTTTTCGAAGATATGCGAGAGAACGAGCATACCAGGAAAGTCATGACAACTTATGCCAAGTACTCCGAGGACGTAAAAAAAATACTTCAGCAATTTAACTCGGAAATAAATGCCGAATGCAGCGCAGCAATTATGGATCTCTTTGTGTCGCTCGTAAAACTAAAGAATTCCACTATAACACCACTGTATCCGGAGTTTATAAAGGCCGCGATGGAGCTAGTTTTCATCGAGAAAGCGTCGTCAAAGGCGTTGGCATTGATAAAAATACTGCTCGTCGACACGAAGAGAAGTAAGATTTTTTCCAGTCTGATAGCCGAGTTGGACATTAGTGCACTAATGGCACTGCTAACTCCAGACAACTGCGGAGAGAGCAATCGCGAGATGAATTTGCGACTGACCGAGCTGGTGCAAGTTTGCCAAGAAATAATCAAAGTCCCGGACTGTAAAGGCCAAGTCATCGAGTTGCTGAATGAAAATATGGTGCGCGAATGGCTGAGCCCAATTCTGGACAACGGAGACGCATCTTCTGTGGTAAATTGCTTGGGAAATCATCTTGAAAATCCAACCACAGCTCTGTACATCCACGTGCTCGTAATGACGTCTGATCTCGCGATGCAAAATTCAAATTGGCAGGCCCTGTTCTCCGAACTGATGAAGAGAAAGCAGATACAAATAATGATTGCACTGGCAATGTTTACACAGGAGGCTGACGTGAAACAAAAGTGTTTTCAGCTAGTATCAGCCGTCGGACTGTCACAAGACAGTATCACATCAATTGCCAAGTATATGAGCGAGTTTGAACCTTTTCTCCTGATTCAAAATCGATCTGGCATCGTTGCAGGTATTTCAAAAAATCCTAACAATCGATCGCTGGCCAGCCCGGCTCTAATAACGTCCGCCGAGCGGGAAAAAGTGTGTGCAGTTCTGAAAACACTGGAAGACCTTGAAAAAGCTGATAAAATAACGGACATGTCGGCGTCTCAAGTCATTGAGCTCTACAGTTTGGAGTTAAATGCCCTGAAGGACTCGGAGAAAAAAACACAAAATGATTTGGAGCAGGCAAACAATCGGGCAACACTATTTCAACAAAGATTGGCACTGGTCAGCTCGGAGACTGGCAGATGTCGAGCATTATTTTTCAGCTGTCAAGAAAAGTTGGATAAATTGCAGACAAAATTGGCAACAGTTCAGGCCAACGTGCAGAGCAGTGAGAAAATTAATTCAATGCAAATCCAGGAGATTCAGAGTTTGAAGAAAATTGTTACGGAAAAGTCAAGCCGCGTGGAACAATTGTCAGCGAGAATTAAAGAGATTGAGGAAGAATCTGAACGTAAAATCAAGCAGCTCAAGGAGGACCATATTGCGGCGGAAAAGCTTGCCGAAGAGTTCCAGGAACAGACACGAAAGTTGGAGAAGTTGATAGAGGATGCTGATGCGAATTTACAACGTAAACGACAATCTCTGAAAGCCAAAGATAAAGAGCTTGAGACGTTGCAGGCAAATCTTCATCTGCAAAAACAAGAAAATGAAGAATTAATGCGACAATGTCGAACGTATGCTCAAACACTTTCAGAGAAGGAGGAAAATATTGAAAAATTATCTAGTGAATTAAATTCATTTGCTCAAATGCGCGACACTATATTCCAATTAACTGCAAAAACTAGAGATGACAGTAAAAATGATACAGCATGAAATGCTTTTTTTAAAGAATTTTTTAAAGATTTACTTTTTAATTTTATTTACGCTATTTTTTTTTAATACATTAATTTTTTTTTCTTTTTAATCGATAAAACCGATGCACTCTTCATTTTATAGTCATCCATAAACTATTTTTTAATAAATTTATTTTATGACAATAACATTAATAGCTAGTAATTGATCCTGTACAGTAATAATCCTTTTTTCCATTCAAATACTGTAGTTATTATCTTTGTCTTGTCGTCGGGCAATTATTATTGCAAACGAATGTAATAAATTAAGATTATATATTCTACAATGTGTGGTAAATACTTGTGAATAATGTGTTGCATGAATAATACCAAAGATGTAGAGTCACTAATGCCAAAACGGGTGTTTAATATTAATATTTTTTTTTTTAAGAAGTTGAAATAATGTCCAAAAATGGTGCTTTAATTTTAACAGTGAGCTTAAAATGTTTCATGGAGAAAAAAAATTTTCTTCAGAAAACTTTTCCAAAGAGGCATACCCCTTTGGAAATCTCGCTGTTTCGTGATTTTTTTGGTTTTTTACCGATAACTCGGTAAATAATCAAGATAACAAAAAATGTCATGAGACATTAAATGTTGGGGATAAAATTGTCTATAAAAAATACGAAATAAGTTTTTTTGAAATTTTACATCGTTTTCGAGATATTTTGAAAAATATAAATTTTCAAAAATCCATAATATTTAAAAAACTGAAAGAGATACAAAAAAATTTACTTGACGTTTTGTGTAGATAATTGCACCCTCAATCATTTTACTCTTATAATATTTTTCGATATCACGCATCGTAACCGAGTTATTAGCAAAAAACTGAAAAAAATCGCGAAAATCGCAAGATTTCCAAGGAGTACCCCTTTGAAAATTTCTTCGAAAAAAAAAAAACTTTTTTATCTCAACGAAATCTCCTATAGCTCATCGTAGATGATTGTAAATAGCCTTTTTAGCATTAGTGACGCGATATATCTACTGTTAAAATCTATTTTTGTGCTCCTCATCGCTGATTATAGGATATAATCCATTCTCCTGATATATAACAATTTTCAACTTCAACCTTCTCGTTGGAGATATGTCAATAATTTGACGTTTGTCAATTTTTTATTAATTGCGATTATTAGTGCCAACGATTGAAATGATTTTAATCATCATAAATTAAATTGCAATGATACTCTATCGCAATATATTAATTAATTATTAATATCTTGACTTATATCTTTTTTTTTATAGCATTACTGTATGAAAAATATACCTTCAAAGGAATGACAATGCTTTGTTCACTTATTCATCAATTGTGCAACATTAGTGACAAGTTCGAGATAAAAATAAAAAAATGCACATAAATAAATGCGACTGTCTATAACGATGAGATTAAAAAAAATTCGATGAAAAATTTGTCATTCAAGAGTTGCTAAATCGAATATTTTCTATAATAAATCAATAATAATACTATTTTTTATAACAATGAGTTTACGCTTTTATATTCTCTTCATTAAAAAAAAAAAACCTTATTTCCTGCATTATTTAAATTCATTTAAATGTATATACCGTAATAAAACTGTCAATTCCACTGAGAATTATCGACAATACGAATAGAGAAGCACCGTATCATCACAAAATACAACTGAAAATAATGGAATGCTCCAAAATTCTCAAGAGATATTATTCAACAAGATAAACAAAAAGAAAAATTAAACAAAAAATACCCTTAAAACAAATTGAAATAATAGTATCTCATGGCTAAATGAAAATTGTTTTAATAAAGTGGAAAAAATGACTAAAAAATCATCGATAAATCATTACCTAGAAAAGTTGTTGTAACTAGCAAGCACTGAAGGCCACACGATCAACTGCTGGAGTGCTCAAACGACCTATATTGGTCTCGGCGAGTGGACTCAATCATCAACTGGTTCCAGTGCCTCGGCTCCAGGACTGTTCCTTCGCGTCAGCGAACAATATGTAGAAGAAATTGCCAGCTACATTGATCCCGGCTGCCAACCAGAACACCATGTGCCATCGTGACAGAGTTTCCTGAGTCAAAAAAATATTTTTAATAACAAATAACTGGAAAATCTAGTCAGCATTACTTACATGACCTTCAATAAGTCGGCCGACAACATAGGGTGCGAGAAATCCGCAAGCATTAGCAGTGGCATTGCTCAAACCGTACAGAGTGCCTGCATATCGTGGAGCCAGAGCAATGTGATTCATTTGATTGCCAGCGTACACGGCGCCTTGGAGTGAGCCAAGGCCTGAGAGCATTACCATCAGCCAGACACGATCGCATTCGGCCCAAATAGCACCGATGAAACTTAAACTCACGCCAATGGAGCAGACAGAGTTCCAGAATTTCATTGACGTGAGTGGACTGAGAAGACGACGCTCTAAAAGCGAATCAGCAAAACTGGAGATCAAAAGACCCATAATCCAGGCGGTCAAATAGGGTAGTGTTGAGAGAAAAGCATCCTGCTGCACATCAAAATGTAAAATTCGATCCATGTAAGTGGGTAATTCCGTTAGAAGGGTGTAAAAAGCCCATGATTGACCGCACTGTGTCAGTGTAATTGCCCACATGGGTCCGGATTTAAGAACTTCCAGCCAGGGAACACCTCGGTCTTCACCCTACAAAAATTAATATTAATTTAAATTGTATGAAATAAGATTAAAAATGTCAATACTAGCCTCATGTTTTGGCTCCACGTAGGCTTCAATATATAATTTTTCTTGAAAATCAATTCGTGGATGTTCGGCCGGACTGTTGTAGACAAAAAACAGCCAAAAAATATACCAAACGATACCGAGACTGCCAAAAAGATAGAAAGCTAGCGGCCAACCTCCCCAAAAGTTGAAGGAACAGAGCCAACCACTTGCCGGAAGTGAAATGACAGTTCCAAAATTTGCACCTGTATAAATAAAAAAATTTATTAATATTAAAAAATGAGAGAAAATTAAATTTTACAATTACAATACCTGCATAAACAATAGCCGCAAATTTGCTTCGTTCTAGTGGCGGCACCCACTGAGCCAACATGGAATGCATGGCGGGAAATGTGACACCCTGATAAAAATTATCAAGTTAAATCTACATATTATAAGATATCCAACTAATCCAGCGTGTTTAAGAGACAATACATCGAATAAATTAATAGCTATGTAATCTATGATATCTTTTTCAGATTTAGAAAGTAAAAAACAAAAAAAAATTCTGCAACACGGTGGCATCGTTTTTAACTTTCGCATGCACATGCTAGTTGTGGATAAAGCAAATAATCATATTTACAGAACATACCTCGGTAAATCCTTCGGCGATTCGAACGGCGAGAAAAGGCCCAAGACCCCAATAGGCAGCAAAAGGACTGACAACAGTGAGAATTGCCGTGAAAAAAACTCCCAAACCAAAGACGAGTTTTCCGCCGACTTTTTCAGCCATCCGGCCGCCCGGCACATTTGTAATTACATAGCCGAGGAAAAAAGAGCCGAGAATTATTCCCTGCGTGCGATCATCCCAGTTAAACTCGCCGGGACTCTGAAAAGCATAATAAATAATAACTATTAGCATATGTAGTTCAAGAGCAACGCGATAATGTGACAATCACCAGCAGAAGCGATAAGACAATCGCAACGTCACACACGCGGATATCTACTGGGCAAACACGAGTAGAGACTCACCGGAATGAATGTTCCATTAACTGGGGGTGATTTAGGACAAACATCACTTGTATCATTGCCGTTGTTTTCCGGGTAGGCCGTCTGATTGACCATGGAGACGATGGCAACCGATAAATTAACTCGCATCGCGTAGACAAGGGCAAATCCCAGGAAACCCAGGAAGCCCAGCGTGTACCTGGCTTTGATACATGACGGGGTATCACTGGGAATGTGTCTGAGTGTGGCTGTAACATGAAAAAAACATATTTAAAGTGACATAACCTTTGTAAACATGGCATTCTGTCGCGTACTCCTTTTACTCCAGGAAATAACTGTACAGATAAAGCTGGTTGTCGAACTAAGAGCGTTGAAAGTGCAACATGATGATGACGACTGACAGTTGACAGGCGATTAAATGCTTTGTTGTTTTTCATATCATCTACCATCTACCATTGGAGCGTAGAGCAGCACAACGTCACGACACAGGTGACAGTTGACAGTCTTTTGGCAAATGGCCATAAGATTATAAAATACAAATGGTCAGAATGTAAACACTCACTTTTCTCTATGGAATCGTTGACACAGAGTGGCGCATCGTCCTGTGACATGGTGGGATCAAGGACTTCCATGGTGGCCTCTTGTGCAGCACCGAATATCTTGCTAACTATTGTTCTACACGATGATTTCTAGGATGATGACGCACTACAGTGATTTCAGCATTGAGACACACTCCTCCACTGCTTGCTCGACGTGTGTCACATGTATACGTGTGTATGTATGCGTACAACAACAAATCAAGCAGCTTTCACACAGCCGATGATGACCACCAACGCGCGCGCAGTCACTTGTTCGTTAATGTTCGGCCAACATCGGATTAAATTGAAGGGAAACTGTGTGATAATCAAAAAAAAAAATATTATGCATTCACAATAGTCATTTATGTAAATGAATTAAATGAATGAAATTTGATACAATGGATGAAAATGGCAATGAAACGTGAAATTGTATTTGGGAATAATTTTTTGAAAATAATCGTATTTATTTCAAATTACATTCTCAGGGCGTTGAAAATTAAATAAATTGTTTATAAATAAAGGAATGTATATATGCTAAAATTGTGGCTCAATGTGATGTAAATGATTATTTTAAAAAATTCATTATGCATGCATGATTATGAATAATTGTGAATGCATTGATTGTGTAAACATTTAATTATAATTACCTAATATCCTAGAGTTTTTCTTTTGTTTTTTAAAATTCATGGGTAATTGTTGATCGGTATGATCCACATTTATGTGTATACAAATTATTATTGTGTTAAAATTCCTCCTCTGTGATGTTATCTAGCGACTTATTCGGACTTTTCACAGTAGGTGAATTAACAATAGTCTTATTGTGCGGGTCCAAGCCCAGAGTTATCTTGAGCAATTTTAGAATACTTTTTTTATCCGTATTTTCACTCTCTGCAATAAAAAAAAAAGTATGACAATTATCACGTTAGGTTATGAATAGTATTTCTTTTTGAATATACCTTCATTTCCAGTTATTTGTGCCTCCAAGTGTAATTTTTCCTGTGCCACCTCGTACATTCCTTCCTCGATAGTCTCCTCGCCCAGCAATCGTATGATTTTCACAGGTCTGCAATAAATTAACAGATTAATCAGTCAGAATTGATGAAAATACCGAGTTAAAATGTCGTTAAAATGTATACCTTATTTGACCAACTCGATGGCAACGATCCTCAGCTTGCTTGTCGTTATACGGATTAAAATCGATATCGTGAATAATCACAGTATCTGCGGAGGTGAGATTAATTCCCAGACCTCCGGCGCGAGTTGACAGTAAAAAGACAAAAATGGATGGATCGTCAGTAAACTCATCAATGAGATCTTGCCGCTCAACGACAGGCGTCTGCCCGTCCAGACGAAGGAACGAAAAGCCACGCATTGTCATATACTCCTCGAGGATATCGAGGACCATAGTAAACTGACTGAAAACTAGCACACGATGACCATCCTCCTTCATTTTTGGCAGCAGCTCATCGAGTTTATTGAGTTTGCCGGCCTGTGGGATCAAATGCTGCGGCAATCCCTGACCTGCCAGACACTTGTGCACCCTCGACAGCTGATTGATTTGATAGTCTGACATCCAGATGAGATCTTCAAATACGTACTGCGGATTTTTCTGCTTGTAGGTAGGATCTTTGGCCAATTTCTGCGCCATCATGTGAAGTTTGTCTTCGGTGTAGTAGTCGCGAATCAACAGTGGATGATTGGCCAATTTACGCAGCTGCATCATCATTCCAACACCATTGACCTGAGCACTCTGGCCGGCTTCTGCAGAAAATTCTTCCAAGAGATTTTTGTACATTTCCCTCTGTTTTATCGTGAGTTTACACTTAATTAGTTCCTCAGTCTTTTGTGGTAAATCCTTGAGCACCTGTGACTTTAAACGACGCAAAACAAACGGACGCATAATTAATTTAGCATTTTTAACTTGCTCCTGCTCAAATAGCGGACGATCACCGTCCTGCGACTCTGTTGCGACTTTGGGAGTCTTTGAAAACAGACTTTTCAGATCATTTTGCTTGCCGGCGAACAGCGAGGGCATAACGAAAATCAGAAGAGACATAAGTTCCAGAAGATTATTTTGCAGTGGAGTACCCGTGAGGAGAATCCGATGCTTGGCACTGATTCGAACTAGATTTTCGTAACGTATTGTCGTCATGTTTTTCAACATGTGAGCCTCGTCAAAGATGACATAAGTGATTGGCATAACGCGAAACAATCGACGTTCCTCCGGAGTGCTGCTGATTAAATTGTAAGTTGTCAGTAGAACATCAACGTCATCGAGATCTCCATTTCTCCAGCCCATTCTCATGTCCTTTCTTTCGAATTGCGAGCCGTAATACTGAACGACGTTCAATCCTGGCGACCAGCGCTCTAGCTCGTTGCGCCAATTCTCCATCGTAGAGCTGGGCACGACGATTAGATGTGGTCCGTCATTTTCCCCCATTAGACCGGCCTCCTTTAAGTATGTTAAGAAAGCTATGACTTGGACGGTTTTTCCCAGGCCCATCTCGTCGGCCAGGATTCCATTGACCTTCTGCGAGTGCATCACAGCCAGCCAATTGAGTCCTACCATTTGATAGGGCGCCAATGTCAAGTCTGGCGACAGAGACTTTGGTTGCTCGGTTATCATTGAAGCTCCAGCTGCCACAGCTTTCTCCATGTTGCCCGACAAACGCAGACACTTTTTCATCAGCAGTTCCACAACGTTGCGAGTTGCCAGCAGGCCTTGAGCCGAATTTAATAGCTCAGTGTCCAGGTATTTGTTGTATTGGAATTTTTCTACCAAGTCTCGCCAATTTTCAAAGGGCCGAGCGTTAATTATCGCTTGGGCTTTCTTTTGTGAGCACTGTGACATCATGAGCAGTTCGGAAAGCATAGCAGTCTGCATGAATTCTAATACTGATTTTTTGTCACCTGTGAGATCATTAGATATCTCGACATCTGAATCCTCATCACTGTCGAAAACCTTATTTTTATAAGTCGCTTCGTCGGAATCACAGTCTTTATCCTCATCATCATCGTGTTTTCTGCGCTTTTTTTTGCTGGATTTTGCAGCACCCAGTGGACGCTTGCGATTCACCTGCAATAGTTTTTCAGCACGCTCCAAATTCCAGTCAACATTGTTGAGAGTTTCTTGAATTTTTGACTGATCACACCGGGGAAATGTCTTCTTCAGGTACTGGATTTTTTTTTCTTTGTCTTTGGCCCCCTCAGAATCCGACTCCGATGTCTTACTTGATTTAGCTGGACTTGCTGCATCACTGTCACTGTCATCAATGCGATTTACAACCTTTCGACGAGTGTGAATCTCCGGGGTCATTGAATTGCTGTCATCGTCAGCTGAAACATGAGTAAATGGCATTGTAGTCTGAGTTTTATATTTTTTGGTTATAGGTTATAGTTTGACCTATTTTTAATAATATTTTTTCAATGGAAAATAATATAATTTATAATAATATCGGAAAATATTCTTTGCGGTGAAATGATCGTGAATGGTTAATATTTAATGATACTTACACATTTTATGCAGTTTTACTGTTTTTTTTTGAAAACGAAATCTCTTCAAATTTTCCAGGAGACTTGGTGCAACTTTTTTCTCTGAATTCGCTGTAGACATTATTAGATTACAGAAACAAGACGCTCGGTGAAATACATTTTTTATCCTTAGAAGATTGCTTCGAAAATTATTTGCATCCACAGCAGCAAATATATGTGTGAATGTGAGAATGTGCATGTACGTGATGCACACACACGACGACAATATAAATCAGGTTATCCACAAAAAAAATTGCCCCTAGATATAGTTAATTTTCTTTTTACCAACTAAGTGGTGGCGGCGGTGGTAGCACTAAGTGGCGCCAAATTCAAATTTATGTTTGAATCAATCTGCTCATATAATGACTTTTTTTCATAAGATATCCAACTAAATGTTGGTCAAAGAACTGATTTGAATACCTATACAACTTCAATATATAATCCACCGCCGCTTGTATTAGTATAAAAAAAATTCAAAACATATAAAAAGCAAATGGCGCGATCGAGCAGCTTGAATTTTAATTTCTGGTCGCACCTTTATGAATTATATGAATTATATAAAAAGCCTCATAAATCATAAACTTAAAAATCGACATTGTGATAATAAAGGGAAGCTATATGCCTGTAGAGAAAAGGTGGGGAAAATAAAGAGAGTGGGAGAATATAAGATAAGTAGTGGTAATAAACGAGACAGGGCGGAAGTGAGAGAGCCTTTGCAAATGGCAGACGTGTACATAGCAGTGTACTTCATATGTTTTCCGTGACATAACTAGCTAATCCACACGATATTTAGACAGCAGATATTCAAGAAGTATATTCTAACGTTTGATTGTGTCAAGAGATTCGATAAATCATGGCGAAACTGGTGGATATATGGCGAAACCACCCGGTCAGTTTGACGCGACGACAAATGCCCCTAATTGTTGATGAAAATCTTACGGTGAGTTTACTTTGTTGCATCATTATCCTGTGACAATATATCGAACACATGCTTGACAACAATTAAATAGGATTAATAATCATCAAATAACGGTATTGACAATGATTGACGACATAACCTGAGCATGGCCTTCCTCCTTTTTACATTGGCGTAGGGTAACAACTTGACGAGTTTTTTAAATAACCTATAATGCATTCATTTCTCTTTTAAGTCTGTGCTCTAAATTTTTATCTACTGAAATCTAGTTTACACCTATTAAAATCACATTTTTTTTTATCTTACTTGCAGTCGCGGCAGTCAATAAAAACTGCTTATCTTTCATTCTAAATTCATAAAAGCCGCTGATAACTACTGGATGAATTTTCAGATGATTATGGACTTAAGTCATCTGGGCTATATAAACGAAAATCCACAAATTCGTGGAAAGCAACTCGATGCATTTATGACGAAATTCAACGTGCTAACAAAGGAAGAAATCAAGGCGTCATTCGAGGTTTCTACCAAGGACTTGGTGACGACAATAGGGCAAAGTGTCCCCTGCATCGGTTGTCGAAGAAGGTACAGTATATCCAATCAAATATTAAAATCACTTAAAAACTATACTCAATATTTCCTCATGAATTTTCAGCGTTGAACGACTATTCTATGACTTGATGCAATCAGGCCATCAAGCATTGGACCCTCTAACAGTGACTGTAGAGGGTATTCTCACTATAAAAGACGAAATTTTGGAATCTCCAAAGTTGCTGTGTACAATGCTGCATGGACACAGGTATTTTAATCAAGACTTTTACCTCGAATGGCTTAGCCTAACAGCCGTGCATTTTGTAGTGCTCGACTAAACAGTCTCCTCGAGCGTCAGCTACGAAGTAAAAAATCCTGCCGCTGTGCCTTACACTCCTTGGAGGTTCAGCGCACAAAGCCGCCTTCTTATACTTGGCGAGAAGTCTGGGATGTGATGAAGCCACCGTGTCGTCAAGAGGTAACTCTCGTCGAGACGGATAAACTCGAGTCCACGCTGGAGACCTACCTGCGAAAGCACAGGTTTTGCGTAGACTGTCGTACAAAGGTATTGCTGGCATCTACGCTCCTAACTACGGAAAAAGAGCCTACGAAGGAAAAGGGATACGTGCCGTCTTTGTACGCTGGAATCAAACGGTGCTTGGGCGAGAATCACGTTCATTTACCCACCAACACTGAATATATCCGATCGCTAATCGAAAAGGCGCAACCGGAAATTATCGGAAGGTAATTATCTATCACGCTTACCTTTCACTCGACGGCTAATAATTTTTTTTTTTATCTAGGGAACGTCATGCCAAGACCTTGGACATCGCCCAAGAAGAAGTGTTGACATGTTTGGGCATCTGCGTGGCCGAGAGGCTTTATCGTGTGCATCGTCGACTGAGAGAGGAAGAAACTGTGTGTCGGCTATTTGCGGCAGTGGCTGTTGATGCGCTGTCGCGGAATTTTGAAGTTGCTGTAGAAGTCAAACAGGGAATATCTCAATTGGAGCTTCTGTACAAGGAGTTGACGCGCGAAGAGATAATTAAAGAGCAGAGACGAGAAAAATTGCGTTTAAAGCGCAAGAAGAAGAAGGAGCGTAAATACGAGAATGTGGAGGAAAAGGAGAATAAATGTGATTGTTCATCGAAAAAAGATGGCGATAATGATGATGAGAATTGTTCATGTTTGTGTATAGAATCAAAACCGACAACTCATAATAATGATCGTCACAAACTTCAAATTCTTGATCCAAAGAATAAAGGTCAGCCTACGTGTGTGTGTCCGGATTGTCAAAAAAAATCAAAAGCTAGCGAGAACACTACGGGGACAATTTCCAAGAAAATTCCGTCATTGTCCGCGACAACACGTAAGAAATCATTGAAAAAAATTACTCCAAAAGTCGAACAAAAGAAAGATGTGACAAATGATAAGATAGAAATTAAGAACAAAGCATCAATTACTCCTGAAGATTCCTCAGAGTCGTATCGCTGCTGTGCAGACGAAGATCGCTGGTATATTCAAGACGACGCGCACAAGATGTTGATGGAGCAGCCGGCGGCAGCGCAGTACAAGAAAATAGGCACACTGAAAGACTACGAAATAATGAGTGATCTAATCAACAGACGTGAATCGAGCGAACCACTGTCTCAAGATTACGGTTACTCGTCTGAACACGTGAGCAGTCCATCAATGCCCAGTTCACCCGAGGGCTCCGAGGTAGCATGCAGCGAGGGTTGCTGTACTCACGACCGACCTTTGGAGAAGTTTGACCATTCCATGGCTGAGATAACATCAGTGCTGGGAACGAAAACTCTCAGTCAAATGCTTGAGGTAAATAAAAAATAATTATATTATCCTTACTCAAGCATTTATACTCTCAATGTATATAGGCTTCTCCAGTATCGGATGATGATGTAGCCGAGAGTTATATCATTCCAGCGGAAGAAGTGCAGAAATTCACGGCTCGTATGTGCCAAATACACAAAGAACGTCAGGAATTACGGCAAAATCTTCGCAAACGCTTTGCCCAACTCTGTAGCGGTCATTACAAACAGTTTCGCATTCCCCACTGAATATTTTTTTCTCATTTCTAATATGTGTACTTTCATGATTTTTTTTGTACGTTCATTTTAGATGGGTTAAAAGGTATGAAGGAAACTATTTCCACACACACACACACACACACACACACATCAGACATGCTGAAACTGTAAGAAAAATAAAAAATTGACTATTAAACCAATAGCTCAATAAAATCATGCATTCCAATGTCTTTGTTCTCATTCATCTGTACGATCATTTTACTCTTGGATATACACTTAATTTCAGCTAAACATCACGATTTGGCTTACCGCCACAATCAACCTTGAAGTGTCATTGAAGCACGTGGCACGAGCCAATGGTACACCGCTGAATCACAGAGGAGGCGGGGTCGCATGTTCAGGCTATTCATGAATCAGCTGACGCGCGCTGTTTGTAAGGTTATCGACCCCAATGTGCGCCGTACGTCACGAAAATTACAACAGTATATGTATATCTGATGCAAAGAGCATGAAAACAATTTACCGTACGCGAATCACTCACTGAAATTCACGGAAACACAGGCACGCATTTGTCCCACCAAAACCAAAAGCATTTTTAAGAGCTACCTTGATCGCTGCTGTCCACTGTTTTGCTTTGTGCGGTGTGAACAGGAGGCTACCATCGTAATCCAGGTTGTGCAGGTTCAACGTTGGTGGAATGATACCATGTTTGATGGCGAGAATTGTGAAAGCAGCCTCAAGATTGCCTGCAGCTCCCAAAAGATGTCCGTGCGCTCCCTTGGTGCTAGAAACTGTAATGTTTTTACTGTGCTCATTAAATAGCGACTCGATCGCCCTCAATTCCACGACGTCACCCAAGGGAGTTGATGTGGCATGTGCGTTAACATACGTCACGTCACTCTGCGCGATTCCTGCGTCTTTCAGAGCTCGGTCCATGGCTAAAATTGCTCCGACGCCGTCGGAACTGGGTGCAGTCAGGTGTGAAGCATCTCCGGACAGTCCATAGCCGAGAATTTCTGCGTAAATCGGTACCTTACGTGCCAGAGCATGTTCAAGCTCCTCGAGGATTAAAATTGCAGATCCTTCACCCATCACAAAACCATCGCGGTTTTTATCAAAGGGTCGCGAAGCTTCTTCAGGTGTGTCGTTCCTGGAAGTGGTCAGGGCTCGCAGTCGACAGAAGGCCGCGATTGCCAGGGAACTGATGCATGCCTCTGCTCCACCGCACACCATGACATTGGTTTCTCCAGCGCGAATAAACCGGTATGCATCTCCTAGAGTGGAAATAAATGATTTATGTAGATTTTGTAGATGTATTTCTTATATTAAATTGCAATGTATACCAATAGCGTGAGCTCCAGTGGCACACGCAGTAGAAACTGAATGATTAGGCCCGCGAAATCCGTATTTAATGCTTATCTGTCCTGCTGCCATGTTTGGCAAAATTCTGGGTATAAAATAGGGGCTAACCTTGCTGTAGCCTTTCTTCAAGGCCTCATAGGTCGTACAAACATCAACGAGATCAATCATTCCTATTCCCACAGCAACTCCGGTAGTTTTTTTTGCTGTTTCGTCGGTTGGTTTCCAGTTGGCATCATTTAAAGCTTCCTCGGCGGCAATCAGAGCGTACGCAGTTGCCGGGGACATTGAGCGAAGTTCACTCGATGAGAATATTGAGTTCAAGTCCAACTTGTTGCATTCTTTACCTCTTGGCACGTGCGCAGCTGTTTATTCAATTTTTTTGAGCGAAATTTTTTATGATAATAATCATTCTTTCAACAATACGTTAAATTTGAGGTTAGCTCACCAACTCGACACGGTAATCGCTCGAATTCTGCATCGATGAGTTTTGTTACTCCACTCTTTCCACTTATCAGAGCTTCCCAGGCATGTTTCACTCCTACACCTACAGGACTTACGATTCCCAACCCCGTAATTACCACTCTACGACCGCATCTGTTCATTGTCGATTGACAGATATGGCGATAGATCAGCTGTTTTTGTATATAGATGTTTTCCACTGAGATAAGATAATATCATGCCGTGATAGCGTTTCTCACCAGCGAAAGACTGAATCGTTTACAGTGATGGACGAGCCGTCAAAGGACCATCCGGGCAGAAGTGACATCCGCCTGGCAAAGCGTTCAGGGAAAAAACAGGCGTTGCAAGCTGCATCTGACGTTTGTGCGGGCCTACACGACCATCATTGTTGCCCAAGAGTACTCTGCAACCTCAAATTCACTTTAATGAGTCGAAAATTGCGAGGAATTGATGCTGCCACTCTGTTGCGAGATACGAAGTAAAAATCCTGCTGCTTCTGGATGCCTTGATCATATATGCAAGACAAATTATATAAACGACTGATATTTATTATAAATTAATTAAGATTAATCGTAAATAATACGTACATAAAGACGTTAATAACAGCCGTGAAACATGTTACAGGAACGAATAAAAAACCATACTCACGAGTAGTAATCGATGAGTATCCTACTTGATCATCAGGCACACTGGGTGGAATAATTTTTATTGTATAAAATTTTTTTGAGTTATTTTTAGGATTAAGGCACGCAATTCCATCATCGCCAAGGCTTACGGACGGCTCCTGCGCTTGTGCTCCGTTTAATACCGTGATCTATAATCGATAAACATTATTTAAAACCTTGTAAAAATCATAAACTATTACGATTAAGTAATTATATTATTAATTACGAGTAATTCCGGCAGGACGTTTAATATCTTTTGTATTGGAAGTCCAAGTTTGACATCGAGTCCGCGCACTGCAAGTACTTCGAGCGGTGTCTGGCATATGAACTATACCCATCCTATAAATCATATATTAATGAGTTTCAGTGTTGTCAAAAAAGTAACAAATCTTTACTCACTCTTTGAACTTTTTGCGGGCAAGTGTGCGTTGAGTGGCAAAAGAGAAGGAAGATCGAGCGGAAGTTGGACGTTCATGGCGTGCTTTTTTAATTTGTCGATCACTGGCAATAATTTCCATCCTCATAGCTGGACTCTGAGCGAACATATCAACGATACTAATCGACGCAGCATCGCACTAAAAAACAAGATAAATACCATAACAACACACTCCTGAATTAAACAAAGGTAGTTGGATATCTTATCTCGTATGTAGAGACAATTTTACATCTTTACCTGATGTCGCAGACGCTGGAGAAATTGCAATTCTGCTAATTTTAGCGGAGCATCAACGTGCAACTTTAACATGCAGTGCAGTGCCTCCTGATACGTCCTCTTTAACGTGAGTACTCGTTCACACTTCATCAGTCGGCGAACCAAGTATCCTCGAGCATATGCATTAATCACGGTAGCAGCTTTTATCTACGAAAAAAAATTAAATTAGTTAAAATATCAAAATATATAAATGAAAGATAAAAAAGATAAAGAATAAACTAACGTGTCTCGTGTCGTACACAGGGCCATTAGAAGCTGGAACAGCGGCATCACTATCTCCTGGGAAAAGCTCTCGACTGACGCTGGACTTTCGTCTTTCTCGGCTGAGGCCTTGTTCCGGCATTCGGCCCTTGAAAACATCTGTAAAACTTATGGATATGCTGCCGTCAGAGCCCAAAGAACTGCTGTTGAGTGGACTAGACGAGTTGCAAGAGCCGTTACGATCGACGGACTTTGGCAGTGAAGTTCCCGAGACAATTCCGTGACTCGGGGCGGTGGCTGTCGATGTGTCAGTCAATTTTTGAACCAACACATCCAGAGAAACTCCGGGAAATGATTTTTCAATGTGTGCCAGCAGCATGAGCTGCTGCTTTTCAAATTCCTTCTGCATCAAAGTCTGCTCCCGTCGCTGGCGTGCCATCAAATCGGCCATCTGTTGCTCGTGAGTCTTTTGAACCTCTTTCAACACGTACAGCAACTTGTCCGATGCTAATAGGGGCTTGAGGTTATCTAACGAGCACTTGGACTCGTACTTATCCCCCGAGCACTCTTCAAAGCTCTTTGTCATCCTGCTATTGACAATTTTAGAGTTTTTCGGATTTTCCGAGGTATTTCCATTGCTCAGAGTGCTGAGAGAACCTCCAAATTTACTAGGCAGGTTGGCAGGTAATTTATTTTTTGACTTTCCCACGGTTTTCGGCGCAAGAACCTTCATTCCACTGGTTGATCTTGATTTTGCTATGGACGTGGCTTTTTTACTGCCGGTAGATTCGTGTGCGAGCATTGATTGAATACAATCGACGGATCTGGCTACTCGACATCCAGGAACTTTTGTATATGAATTTTTATCATTTTGATTGCAGCTTGCACTTTCAGAAATGCTAGTTCTTCTCGCGCCGGGACGAATATCAACTCTTTTCGACACACTTGGCTGTTTCTTAGGTACTTCTGGCCATTGCCACTGAGCTTTAGGCTGTGCCATTGTCCATTGAGGCCTTTTAGAAGCATCAGCGGTAGATGTGGGCACGTAATCCTCTTTTAGATGCGCCAAAAGCATGGGACTCGGAGTTTCCAGTGTGTACGAGCCTTGTCTCATCAATTTTGGAGTCTCGTCTCCAAATTCTTCAGCCTCCAGTGATAATGTAGACTCGTTGCGACATGGAGCATCGAGAGTTATCGGGATAATGTCCAAAGTATTGGGAACTCGAGGCTTTGGCATCTCCGACAGTGTTTCTGTTATGTCGGTTTTGGATGAATCAGAAATGTTCATGTACATGTTGATATCGGTGCTTCTGTTACTTGTTCCATCCTCTGAAGCATCTTTGGAAAGTTCGTCTGGAGGCTCAGACTCATTTTGCGCTGGAAAAGCCTCTTGCCTTGGAAAACTGTCAGTCGTAGGCAATGCTTCTTGCGGGGAATTGGCGCCACTTTCATCAATCGCCTCACTGACAAGGCTGGCAGTATCAAGCTGACGTTTTAATTTTAAATTTGATAATTTTTCTTCTACTGCTAGTGCTAGTTGCTTGTAGTATCGAGACTCTGCTCTCACCTGATCAGTCATCTGCAAAATAGTTCATGAAAGAGGACGTGTTCTTCACATTATTCTGACAGACAATAGTTGTTTTACACTTACCATCGGTGGCAGGATTGATTGTCCTCGAATTTTGATACAGCTCACATACGAATCCATGTTTAAATATTGTTGTGGTAACTAATTATTGACTGTTGGGACGAGAGGTCATTGGAATATGGTGCTGGGTTCAAAAGATTACTACGGCAAACAGTTGTATACTCGAGCTTTCCATTGAATTTTTTGATTTTGATGTATTATCGGCTTTATCATAACAAAGAGTGGGATTTTGCGTAATATTATTAGACACTGGATAGAAGTATTTACGGGGAAATAAAAGCAGTTAGAGGTTATGGACGAAAAGAGACAAAACAGAGTGCGTCTGGCGCGCGAATGTTAACATTCAAATCAACATAAATTATTCAAGATGGCGCAGCACAATTTTATGAAAAAAAAATTTTTCAAGCTCAAATTTGTAATTAAAACATTTAAACACCAACAATATCAACAGAAATAGGAGAAAAATTATTTTTCCATTGAATTAAAAATTTTTTCCTTGTAAAAAACAATTTTCTCGTTGTTCCAGTTCGTACTGTAGTTGACAAGATTGACTGAGGAGGGCGTGCGAAATCGGCGCATACTTTAATATACACAAACGTGACAAACACACACAGGCAGCTGTAAAATTCTAATAATCTGATTATCTCTTGGCCAAAACGTCTGTGTGGACAGCCAATCAGATTATTAGAAACCATTTTCGCTCGGTCAATTTCGCTAGCATGAATTTGTACCTTTACACATGGAACGTTATTTTAACGCTGCGTTAAAATTTAACACTGGCTGATTAGTTGGATAGATGACCGCTAAAAATTATTGCATTGAAATGTAGCGCCAATCGTGCGTTAGCGAAATATATCGGAAAAACATGACTGTGTTTATTCGGACCCCCCACAGTGTATGCCGTGTACATGACTAAATCGTAGTCATTGTTCTTCCATTAAAACATTAAAAAAGAAAATATTGAGTCACCTTGTTGTTTATTACTTTATAGGGATTGACAATTGAATTTCCAATGAATGAAGATGCCGAATTTTCAGACAAGAAAAATAATAAAATTGAAAAAGCCCGCCAAAAGTTAGATTCCACCTATGGAACAGCTCATCGACGCCATCTTTGTGTAAAATCGATATTAGTTTGTCTCTCTCTGTCTCGTAAGAAAAAGCCCGCCAAAAGTTAGATTCCACCTATGGAACAGCTCATCGACGCCATCTTTGTGTAAAATCGATATTAGTTTGTCTCTCTCTGTCTCGTACAAACGCACGACGGCAAATCCAGAGCAGATAAATGAAAATATCCGCGAAATTAAATGGTTTTGGAGGATTAATGATGATAGAAAGACCTGAATCAATTATTCCACGGCACATGATTTGAGTTGTACGCCCTTCACATGTGAGGAAATCAGATTACAATGGTAAGATTCGAAAGCATATTTTGAGGTTATAGTTTTTATTCGGTAACATTTTATTT